>CABFWB010008835.1:0-15848 GCA_902151455.1 Timema bartmani
ATGGTAAGAGGGGAGATTGTTTCTTCCCCTTCATCTAAAACTGAGAGCTCCAAGGCAGTCCCTTCCATCCCACCTTAATCTTGGAAATTACAGGAAAAGTTGGAAAGGGTTTTTATTTATTCTAATTGCAAATTACAATTTAACCAAAGTACTGTACTTTCTTTAAACCACAACATAGTTTCAGTTTTAACACCTAGGGAAAATGGTGCCAAAACAGCTATATACAATTAAACATTGAAAATAGGATAGTAGGGCAATGTCTCCACACTTACCAGAAAACTGTAGACCTCAAAGTTCACAGTTATAACACAATAAAACACATAATTATGTGATTTTCAGAGTATATCAGTCCTCTTATTCAGCAGAAGAAAGTAAAACAGAGTCTGTTTTCACCATTTTATGAAAAACAATGACCATTTAATATGCTCAAATTTTATTAATTTGACTAATAAAACATTAAATGTAAAATAAAAAAGTACTAATGCATCAATTAAACACTCTGGGGAAAAAATCTGCAGTACTGTAATAAAAATTATTATTAAATTAAATCAAATCGAATTTTTCTTAGCATTATTGTTGAGAATGGTGACATTGAAGTTAATGTTACTTTTACTGATCACTTATTTTGCTTAACTTATTTCTAGTGTATTCTACCAAAATAGAACTATACATTACCCAAATAGTGGTACCAAGTATATTATACTTGATATTATGTTTTAATATTTTCCTTAAAAACTATACAAAAGTACTTTAGCTTAAAACTTCCAATTTTCTGCTTCTTTACTCTACCGTGATGTATGTTATTTTAATTTTAAACTAACGTGCCAGTCGTGTTGAGCCAGACCACCGAGGATGAGGAGATCGAGATTCGAATCTCGGTCGGGTGAACTGGAGGTGGTTTTTCCTAAATGGTTTTCCTCTCTCCCTCCACGCAAATGTGGGTTCACTTCCTCTAAATTCAACCTTCCCAATTCCTAATCCATTAGTGTAATTAGTAACTTAAGCGTATAACCCGAACGGGTAGTAAGACGCGGTGCTAAAATTAATTAATTTTAAAATGGTACATTTTTTAAATATATAATTTAAAAAGTGAAATATATCCAAACGCTATTTACATTTGAACAGTAATTTTTCATTTTTTGGATGTGGACAGAAGTATCCTCTTCTTTTTTCACTATTTATCTGTCTTAAGGCCGGTGTTGCGACTAGCGGATAAATATTGCTATTAAGAGGTTAAAGTTAGCGACCAGATAAAGGTTATCAGCCACTTTAATATTTTACTCGTATTATGAACTTAATTATCTGCCGAATAGCTATTTTTAGGATGAATAATAAATATATTTTATGCTGAAAACGCATGGTTGGTACTATTTTTACTGGTGCGTGCATGCATATAAACCCTGCTACTATCGCTACAACGCCCAACATTTGTTAAATAATGGTGGCTAAACGAGTGGGAGAAAACAGATGGCGTAACGTGGGCGCAGAAGCTAAGTTGTCTTGCAAGTGCTAATTTCGGTGTCTGCCAAAATGTGCTCATTAGTATAATACAATGTTTACAAAATGTCATTTATTGTACTCACATTTAAATAATTTGTTCTTACATAACTATAACTCTAATAATATTTTAGAAAACATTCTAATTTGATCTTTCCTGAGGAGCGAATACTATAATAAGGTTAAGACTTAGATATTATTGTAATTTAGTAAATGCAAGTATGAATTAAATTGGTTAGGTAACCTTTAAAATATTGTATATAAATACATTATAATTTGCCCTTATAAGAAGTTGGCATAATTTGGTAATATCTGTTTACATTGGTAGCGTTGCTGTGATATGAGTCAAATACATACAAAAATAACACACCGACATAACAACTATGAACTGACAAGCATCCACAGTGGAATTCAGAGTCAAAACTTAACAATACAAATAGTTTAAAAAGTTAAAATAAAAAACAATTTAAAATACAAAGTTAAGATATATTACACCATATATGAAGTGTTGGTAAGTTCAATTTAATAAATTTTAGTGACCAAGTAATTTGCATAAAAATTTGTTTTGAGTTTTTTAATATTATCTAAGTCTTATCTGTGGTTTTTTTTTTATCCCTGTACTCCTTCCAGTTTTCTGGTGTGAGCTGGAGTTTACCGGAACTTCACTAACCCGACATGTTTCGGTACTGTGAATGGCGTACCATAATCATGGAAATTGTTATATGCAGAAACACGATGTGTTGTAACGACCTATAGATAAAATTAGATATTAAACCTTTATATATATAGTTAGAGCCTGGGCCTGTAACTACTAAACACGTAAACCATGATTTTAACCTAAAAAAAACAAATTCTGATTGGCAAAACCTCATGAAAAACTCTTTATCTATTCATTTTGCATAGTGGTCTTTTTCTTGGCCAAATATTTTTGTATTTCTACCCCTTAGTGCCACATTCTTTAAAAATGCATCACCAGAATTGTCACTGTTGTCTTTAATCAGCAGCATGATCTCCATTTTGAATAACACATAATGTAAACGCGTCACTATGGCAACACCTATTTTAACTTTCAGATAAAAGTGATCAGGTACTTAAAAATATGATGTTCAGAATATGATATCTAGTGGAGTAATTCCCTACTAATAAACATAAATAATAGCTCTGGCTATTAATTCTTAAAAAATATGATGGATTAATACATTTTATCTGGCTGATAAATGCTATCTGGCAGTCATAAGATCCATTTTTAACTTATCGACCAGGTAAAAATATTTATCAGCTGGATCAATATTTAGCCAGGAGTCATAAGACCGGCCCTTAGTGTATGTATGTATACATGTGTGTGTGTGTGTGTGTGTGTGTGTGTGTGCGTGTGTGTGTGCGCACATGCGCGTGCTTCTATCACTAACAAAATACTCTATTTTTGTGCAGGTTTCACCCGAGCTTGAAGTTGACTCGGCGTTTCTATCCTCACACTCATAACATGGATGGTTTCTTTGTTGCTAAGCTGAAGAAGTTCTCTAACATTATTCCTAAAAAAGCTGATGAACCGTTAGAAGAAGAAGAAGAAGAAGAAGAGGGAGAAACACAGCCTAGCGCAGATCCTGACTTGCCGCCAGTAGGTAAGTTAGCAGCTGACAAGAAGAGAAGGAACAATGAAAATACACCTGGGAAAAAGAGAAAAATCTCTGAAAAAAATGAAGAAATATCCAGTAGTGACACCTTAAAGAAGCAAAAAGTCAAACCTGACAATCCTGGAAATATCTTGCTCATAAAAAAATCCAAAACAAAAAACAAAAATGTTCACACAAGTCAAGATCGCAAAACTGAGACAAGTCAAGGCGCGCCAGTGAAAGCAATCACTCCTCTGAATGGAAAAAGGAAGAATAAAACTAAAAAAAGTAAGTTGAGTCAGCTGCCACAAAACAAAGCTGATGAAATTCCAAGAAAAAGCATAGATATTCAAGATCAAGCTGAAAGCACTTCTCCGTTAGTTCTGAAAAAGAAGAAAATCTTGGATAGAAATGTTGGATCAAGTCAATCATTGACGGTTAACATGGCTGGAGGAGAAAGTTCTATGACTCATCCTAAAATTGACAAGTCTTCTGGAGGGAAAATAAAATCTAAAGAAAATAAAAAAATAACCATTAAAAATAATAATAATAATAAACAAAACAAAACTGTTCATAATAGTTTAGTAAATGGTTTGACAACATCTTCAAAACATTCAAAGAAGAAATCTAACCCTACAGTAGAAATATCTAATGTTGATAATATTTCAGATAATTCCCAGGGAGAAACTATTCTTCAGATGTTGGCTGCTAAAATTACTAAGATTGATGGAAACCAGGCCTTGACTAAGAGAGAAACGGCCCTCGGTAGAAATCTCTCTAGAGAAAGTGAATCTTTGCTGGACACAAGCTCCGAAAGTAAAGTGAACGGTTTTCCAGGTAAGTCTTCACTGAAGAAAAGTACGGGGGAGTTTAGTTTAAGTAAAAAAGCTGGTGTTAAGAAAGTTAGTTTTAATCTAGTACAAGCTAAGAGAAAACTGAAGAAAAAATTAATAATAAAGAAGTGGCGATGATCCAATCCCTGGTGTGCTATGAAGGAAGTCATGAAAAGTGTTTCAATAATAAAGTGTTATGGTAATACAGTAAAACTGTTCAAGATATAACATGGTGAAACTATGCAAATAATTTTATTTTGTCAAATGTACATTTATGTTGGTGAAAGAGTGCATTTATCTGGATTAAATAGTTAAGTTTACTTTTAAATTAAATGTCATCATTTTAATTACTGCACACTATCTTAGATTAAATGTTTTGAAGACAAATCTTAGCTAACAATATATTAATAGGTCCTACCTAGGCCTGGCGAAAAACCAGTTTAATATTTACATTGATATACCAATATTATAATTTTGGATGTGGTGATATATTGTCTACCACAATACATTGTCCACCAGGATATAGTCTACTAAGGTATATTGTCTACCACAATATAGTCACTCTCCCATGGTATATCGTTTATCACATTATATATCAGGAATGACGATGCATCATGATGGACAATATATTGTCATGGATGATATATTCTGGTAGACGATGCATCGTTGATACATATATATTTGATCCTGACCTACTATAGTAGTGATCTGGTGTTTTATGGACCCTCTCTAGTTTCTTGTTTAGTTTTCTGCTAGTAATTACTTACAAATCATCAGCTATGAAATAATATGGTCAGCTAGGCGTTGGAATGTTACAATTAATATTTCTTTTCCTAAATTCTATCTTTAAATAAACTTTGCAAAAAATGCATCTCGGCAATGTATCTTCCTAGTCGCAACACATTGTCCCACTTGACGATGCATTGTACTGTCAACTAATAATTGAATGCTGAGGCAGATTATAAACACAATTTAGTTGATTGATTGATTAGTGGCAAGTTTGTACAATATTAGTATTTCTTTATACACATGACAATTTTAAATAAATATCTTCATTTCCAATTTTAATTATTCCAAAATATTGCTATGAAATTAAAACTAATAACAATTGAAGGTTTTCAAATGATTTATAGAGCTGTAAGAGTTATCAGGTTGTCACTTTGTCGTCGCAATCTCCCCACTGTTGTTAGATTTTGAATTGCTAACTAGAAAGTTGAGTAGAGGTAATCTTATTTCATGATACCCTCACCCCCTTCTTATTGGTCGACAACCACAGAATCTGCTTCAGTGGCTGAATGGTCTAAGGCATCACTCTCGTATTAGACTGGCCTGCTGATGATGTGAAGATTTTGGTTTTAATTCCAGTCATGTCTACTAAGGGTGGTTTTCCCAAATAGTTTCCCACTCCCCTACACAAATGTAATTAATTTATCTTTAAAATGCTTCCTTACTCATCCCTACCCCAATAGAAGATAAAATAAATTAGTGCCTAGTGGCTTGGGAAATGTACAATACAATGTAGTCACTGTACAATGATGTAAAGTAATTTATAATGATGGAAGCCAACCTGAAAGGAAAGTTAGGTTAGGCCTGGCCTAGATATAAAAACACACTTCTCTCTCCATTTCTTCTCTTCTCAAACTACTGCACTATTACACTTTACACATTGTTTTAAATTTTCGGAGATGTTTCTTTATCATTAGAAGAGACACATTGAAAAAAACAAAAAGAAAGATAGGCTATTGAACTACAGGGCCTGGATTCACTAACAGGAGCAAATAGTTGCGCTGGCGCAAGTTTGAAAGATGTGCTGAAATCCTTATTCACTAAAAGAAGCAGGCGCAATTTGAGAGCAACGTTGCACCTTTTATTTGCCACCACTCAAGAGTAGGCGCAACTATTAAAATCATGATTGTCACTTCAATAAATTTAAATGGCGGCATATTATCGTTATGGCTTAAAATACAATAATTAGTTAACTGTACTTCAATTAATAATAAAGAAATTAAAATAACAGACGTTTGTCAAGCATAAAATTTGTTTCAATTTAGATAGTGGTAACAAAGCAATTACTTACCTTTTATTGTTGAAATCTTACATTCAAACAACGTAATGGCATTTATTGCATTATTACAAAACAAAACGTCAAACGAAACCACGAACTGTGTAATCTTTGTCTAGATCCAAAGAGGTTTGTATTCCTCCAAATCCAAAGACATCGCGTCAGTAAATATGGTGGTTAGTATAGCTTTAAAATAAATTTTAAAGTTTCTATAAATGTTTTCTTAATGGAACTTAAGCTTTAAACTAATAATATTAATAAATACTAAATAATATACTAATATTGGTTTTGTAAAGCACCCACAAAGAGGCCGTTTCTAATTTTATTGCTAGTCTACAAGCAAAATATTTAGAAATCCTTGTATTTGCTGTCATTTTCATTAGAGATTTAAAATAAAGTAGCCTTGACTTTGAAAGGAAATTCTTCGCATTGATTGGTCGAAAGGAGCGCAAATGATGACGTTTGTGATGACATCACCCTATTCTTGCCAGCAGTTTGCGCCTAGTTTAGTGAATACGAAAATGGAGCAAATAATAAGGCGCATCTTTGGGTGTATCTTGGGCGCAAAGTTGTGCCATTTCTAGACTTGCGCAGGAGCAGATTTGCTCCCGTTAGTGAATCCAGGCCCAGGTTTCTAGAATGGTTTGAAATATGTAACTGAAAATTTGCAGTGTTGCCAAATTGATGTAACTAAATATGGTTTGAAAAGAAAAATAAGCTTGCTGAGAATTAAAAATTAAAAATAAATTTACTAACTAACAGGGACTATACTTGAAATAATAAATAAATAAAAATAAATTGATTTAAAAGATACAATATACCCCATTTGAGTAATTATCAAATATGCTTATAACCTAAATGGATTTTAAGACGCAGTGATTAAAAAAAATTTTCCACAGATTTGTAAATATAACCATACTGAGATGAGGACTTGGTCCCAGATAAATCCAACATGGACACAAAGAATAATATGTAATAGATTTGTTGGTTTTAATTTTTAAATAACTATGGCAAGCAGTTCGCAAGAGGAAAGCTGTGCCCAGTTGCAGACAAGTTTTGTTATTTTAAAAAAACCATAGGTGCACCCTAAGATTTTCTTTGGGAAGGGCTGACAATATAATTAAAGCTACTATGCATATACCTTTTTTTGATTGGGAATTTTGAAGTACTTTTAATATGCCTAATGGTATAACTTTTGTGTACAGTAGAACCTCATTAATCCAAACTAATTGAGACCGAAGCTTGTCTGGATTAGCGAAAATCCAAATTACCCAGGAGAGTGCGGAAGAGTCTGTGGGAAGACAGTATTTTCACAAATTTTAAATTACATAAATACTTACCTTCTCTATGGCATAAGGAACTTGAAAGCTCATTGCCGCACTTACAAAAGTATGTTACTTATACCTATCTTGATCTAGTTCTATCCAGTAGACCTCATTACACCTCATCGCTTTCAGGTCCATTCTAATGTTATCCTCCCATATATGTCTAGGTCTTCCCAAGAGTCTCTTCCTGTTGGGTTTGTCAGTCACTACCTTGAACAAAGTTCTAGAATCTCCCATTTGCGCTGCATGTCCTGCCCACCATAATCTACGAGACTTTATTATCCTAACAATGTCTTGTGATGAGTACAGAGCATGTAACACCTCATTATGTAACCTCCATTCCTCGATAGCCTCATCTCTTTTTGGACCATATATATTGTTAAGCACCTTTTTTTTTACCAACCCCCCTAAAAATGTTTTTGTGTGCAAGCTAAGAGATCACGTTTCACACCCATAAAGAACAACTGGTAAAATTATTGTTTGTGTGTTCTGAGTTTTACATTCCTGGACAGCAGGTGAGATGTAATCAACTTACTGACCGAGTTATAGCATGCATTTCCCAACTTTATTATTTTATTAATTTCCAATTGAATATCATTATTGATCGTTAAAATTGTTCCTAAATATTTAAACTCAGTAACCCTGTCAAATGATATGTTGTTCAAAGTAATCTCTAAATTATCGTCCACAAGCTGTGTTCTTTGTGTGATCATAGATTTAATCTTTTTGTCTTCACTTCTAAACCCATTTCCTGTAACAGTTTCTTTACGATTGCTCAACAAATCTAAATCATCTGCGTGTTCTAATAGCTGATCTGTACTGTTTATAGTCAACTCTTCCCTACTCTCTTTTATTACCCTAATAACATACTCTAAGGCTAAATTAAAGAGTAATGGGGAAAGTGAATCTCCTTGTTTCAACCCAATATGTATTTAGAAAGTATCTGATATGTGAAAGCCATCCCCTACGCTGCCACGCTTATCAGTAGAGACCTGAACTTTCCGGTAAATAAAAGTGAGCCAAAGTGTGGAAATAAATGTTGAAAAGCGGTGATAAAAATTATGAGAATTGATAAAAAAATTGTTTAAATACATTTTTTTAAATATAGCTAATATAAAATATCTCTGTGTTTAGATTCTACAACATTTCCCTCATAAATATCCTTTAATAGTACATTACCTTAAAAAACTAAAAGACTAAGGAATATAGTATAACAACATATAAATACTTACTCCACATGTAAATAATAATATACATTGATGAGTATAAATTTTTAAAGAGTCACAAATTGAAAAATATAACCAATTAAAACTGGAGTGGGAACCATCCAAACGTAATTTGTGCATAGTAGTCTACTAAAACTAAAATATTGACGGGGATTAGTAGGCATGGAAACAGTGTATGTCTTCCAGCTTCAGACGGTCTGAAATTGTTTTACTTGATTATATTGATTAGCTCAATTTCGCAAATTCTAATATATTAATTAACTTGTAAAAAAAAAGTGTTGTTATAGTGCATGCAGTATGTGTAAATTATAACAATAAAAAGATATATTTGAATAGTAACCATTAACTGTAAAATATTATTACTAAAAAAATATAAAATTACCACTTTATCAGCAAAATTAAATTCTCATTAATAGTTTGAACTTTAAACAGAAAAGTGACTTCACAAATGAACAAATATTTTTTATCAACTTTATGATTTTTTTATTTTTAAGTTTGAAATGTTTAAATTCATGAATTAAATGGGAAATATGTTGAAATTTGTGATAAAACAAATAAACATCTAATTTCGTGAAAATTCACAGTATAAAAAACCGATAAAATATGGATTCCAAATTTGAAAAAGTTGTTTGAAACTTAAAAACACCCTTTAAACTCATTCTTTTTAATTTAGGTTTTTCGCAATTGCGAAAAGTTCAGGTCTTTCTACCTATCAATTAGCTCTACAGGTTTTTGAATAAGAGTAGAATTAGTTTTATAAAATTTACATTCATTTAACTGATATAATGTAACACGTAATAACATTTAAAGTAGAGTGTGTGTCTTTTTTTACACTCTGTAACTATTATTAGTTCCAGGAAAACACATTGTGTGAACTATCATATGTAAATACTTAGCATTTATTATCACTGTTACATTATGTGCTCTATTTTAGTTTTGAGTTTGTTATAAATAAAATATTATTTCATTTGACTTTGTTTTTCCCTCCACTTTTAAGAAACTTGTGTTCAGATTATTTGAAATTTCGGACTAACAGGGGCTTTACTGTATAAGATAATTTTGATCTTAAAATTTATTCGTCATTATAAAAATTATTATTGTTGTTAGGGTATAAGGCACATAACTCCCACTTGCCCAGCTCTAAGTGAGCTACTGTAAAGGATTAAATAAAGCAAATCAAATATCTGTTAACTGCTTTGGTGGCTGCATGGTGTAAGGCATTACTCTAGTGTTAGAGCAAACTGTCGATTACAGGGACTACAGGGCTTTAATCCTGGTCAGGTGTACTTAAGGTGGTTTTTCCAAAACTGTTTTTCACTTTGCCTCCACACAATTGTGAGTACACTTCCTCTAAATCCAACCCTCTTCATCCTTAATTCAATAGCATTGTGTGTGTGTGTGTGTAGGGGGGGGAACACACTCTAACTGCCGACATTAACTAAATTAAAGAGCTTATATTTACCATTGTATACATCAAGAGAAACCTTGAAAATGGCGAGCCTACAAAACTTTCGGTCTTGAACTCAAGTTTTAATGACAAGCTCAGCTCGAAATTCGAGTACTCGCAGAACCCTAATATACATATTTTATATATAGTCAAGATTCAAAGGTCAACCATTCCCCCATATGACCTTAATAGTTTCTTGTTATTTGTATACCGGGTGATTGGTTGAATCCCGAAAATAAGTTTTAAACGTGGGCTTAGATACTTGTTCGGGTTAAAGTAAAGCTTTATTAGGAAGAATGTGAATTGCTGAAAATCTATCAATTTGTCAAGGTGAAAGCACTTCTGTGTTTTTGAAAAAGAAGAAAATTGTAGATAGTAGTTTAGGGACAATTCATTCATTGACGGTTAATGTGGCTGGAGAAGAAAATAATGCATATAAGGCTACTCTCATCATTATTTTATATCCTTTCATAAACAATCTTAAGTAATATTATTTCACTGTTCTTTTAATAGTCTCACCAAAATGTGTGGAACAGAACACTATTCCTATATATGTGAAAGGTTTTTTTATCCACATCTTAATGCTCATTTAAGATATCCAAATTAATAAAATTCAACTCACTTGTTAAGGAATACCATAGTTGAAAGAAATATAATGTTTTTTCATTTCATTCTTGGCCATTATAAGCAAAATATAACTTATAACACTAAAGTATTTTGTTTAGTCATAGTTAGCATATTTTGTGCATGTCAAGTTTAAACTCCTTAATGTATGTATTGAAATATCAGTAATAGTACCTAATGATTAAAATAAAAATAAAGGAGAAACATGATGAAATAAGCCAATAGCTGTTCCACGATAAGACTGCTTACTATAAAATAGTTTACTTTTTCACAGTTTCCCTGCTTTCTGTTTTCTAATGTTATATTTTGAAAGGTTTTTCTTTATTACAACCACTTTATATGGTTATTGCAGTGACTTAATAAAATGTGTTTAAAATAAAATAAATAAGTTTTGTTTTATTTATTCAATAGTTTAAAGGATACATAACTTTTCCTTTTAGTTGTTGAAGTCTCCAATATTAGAAAGGACTAGCTGAGTTAACATGTTCTTGATTAAAAAACATAAAAACTGATAGATTAAGACTTAAGCTTTGTGTTGATTTTCATGTACATTGCTCTAAAGTCTAAATGGATGCTCTTAACTGAGTTTTTTTTTACTTTTAAAGTGTTAGAATTATACATCTAATTATAGATAATTAAATAAGTGCACCTTAAAGATCTAAACTTGATTTTAAAAATACATTTTTAATATAATAGGTTTTTTATTAAGATGTTCAGTACACACGAAAATGTTTCTATGATTATCATATTTAATTTTTTTTAGTTTTAAACTTAATTTTATTTTGCTGGGGGCCTAGAAAAGCTCTCTATATAAGTTAAAATAATGTAGTATAGGAAATAGACCTTTATAATGTTCACAATAAAGGTCTATACAAATATAATAGAGTATAATTTTTACAAAAAAACTAACAATAGAGATAGAAACTTTGATAGCTATAAAAATTGTATACCAAGATAAGAAACAGAATCCATTCAAATTCAGGGACTCACTTTGACACGCTTTCAGATTTGGACACGTACAATAAAACACAACAATATAAAATTTTAAAATTTGTACCTTTGAAAAGGTATAAATTAAATATTACCAGCAGCCCATATCTATTAATTCATCCCTGGCCTTGTCCTTGCACGAAATATATTTTGAGGGGGTGAGACAGTGAATTTATCAACTCTAGGCATTCTGAAATTAAAAAATTTCCTAGGTGACCAGGTAATAAGGGTGACATTGATAACACCAGGGGTCTGGGAGTATAGAATCCTTACAAACTAAAAGAGGAACCAGTGGGCGGGGTCTTCCCCACTCCCACCCTAAGAAATTGTAAAATTTGAGGTGATAATTGGGCCTTGAATTGAGTTTCAAGGCAACTGTATTTTTAAAGTTATTTTAAATGATGTATTTTTTAAGTCACAAGTGTCATTTGTTTTGACGTTCACCATCTATATTTGAAGGAAAACTAACAAGTTTTGGCTCATAACAACTCCAGGCTCTATCACGTGACCAACTTAAAACGCTACCTAACTTTGTTAAGACTATAAGTGTATAGTAGGCTAGTAGTAGCCAACTTGATTAACAAATATATCTATCCAGTCTATTACAGAAGGTATCTCCTTTCAATGTAAGATTATTTGTGAAGCTGGGAACATTTTTTTTAGAATAAGTATCGACATTTGATTGTAAAATCTGTCTGTATAAGTATGGAGTAAAAAACTTTCATAGTAAAAAGTACAGGGTACAAAGTCATTATTTCCCAAATCAAGATCACAACTCGCCACAAAATTCCCAACGTGAAGGAGGCTTACAGACACATTCCACCTCCACTGACCCCCACTTCAAAACACTCTTGTCATGAGATCACATTAAGATATAATATCTAGTAGGTGATTGGTGTTTATTCTTGTGTCACAAGATATAAAACAAGGGGAAGATCAGCTATAGAGAGAATTGCACTAGCATTTATATGCTAGTCCTGCCCAGCATACCTATAGTCAAATGGGTTTAAAATATTAATTTGAGAATCAGTATAATTTAATTCTTCAACAAAATTGTGAAATGGATTCTTCTTCCAAGGGCTTTCATCTACCAGCTTATGAACTATATGACCTGTTGTTTGAAAACAATCTAGGTTAAGAGGTCTTGACGACCTTGATCAATGTGACAAAACTCACCAGTTCCGTCACCACCAAACATTGGCCAGAGTGCATAGCATCAGGGCTGACTATGTGACCCAAGACTCCCTAAAGCTTCTACTGGACCGTTTTTAAAAATATATAGCAAAGTTTTATATGCTATCATAATTTTAAAAACCAATTACATTGCCATAAATCTGACAAATGGCTTTTGACTTGGGGGAAAATATTTTTTTCTCATTAACTTCTGAGACACAATAATTTGTAGCAATTTTTCTTTCTAGTAGTCCTCATTACTTTTAATATCACCGCGCCTCTTTCCCTACTCCGGAGGGAACGCTATTTACCATGACAATAAGCTTTTATTGTGCTTTTGTGTGAAGGTAAATCATGTGTTCAAGTAAAAATACCCCTAAAATCGGAAATTCTTATTTCCAGTCCCTTTAGGGAACATTGACTTTTTAGCTCTGTTTAGCATCAGTGGCTAGGGTGCTTGAATCATAGCATGTGGGAGCCTAACCAATAATACATAGAGGGGTGTGCGGATAACTGCCCAGTCCTCAGAATCAGAGTGGGCAGTAGTTTGAAAGATATTCTAGAGGCTGGAGAAGAAGATCTGGTCGATGAACGAGTCATTGAAGCGACAAGCTCCTTCACATCTGTTGATGAAGGGTTCTGCTATAATGAGGGTCAGGACGTCAGCCCACATGAGATATCCACCTGAGACCGGGTTTCTAGTATTCATAAGTGAGGACCGCTGCTAAGAGTGATAGGACTAGTTCTTTAGAGAATATTGGTACTCCTGAGAGAGTGAGGGAGACGTTTACTATTCCTACATCTCGTAATTACAGAGCTTTGTCCTAAGTCGTATGTTCTTCCAATCTTCCCACTGTCCTTTATTGTCTGTCTACATATCGTCTCTCATCTCAAACATTGTTTCTGTTGTTGTTTTGTTCTCGTCTGCCCTTTCGTCTCTTCTTCTCCTTCTGTACTGTCTCAAGTCTTTCTTCTTTTGAGTGTGTCAGTGTAATCGAATCGTTACATAAGTTCCTTAAGGTTGGGTGCTAGTGAGCGCGAATTTAGTGCGCTAATTTTGCAGTTTTTATAGCATACACATTTTTTTAACAAAATAAATCAAATTTTTCTTCTATAGAAACATAGAGTTTAGTTTTCTGCACGTGCTAATATCAACAGTTCTTGAATATCTGTCATGATCATAGCGGCATTTGGTGACAAACTTTTTAAATAAAGAGAAAAAGTTGTCATTAAATTCCAGGACACCCTTGACAGATATTCAAGGACTGTTGATATTAGCATGTGCAGAAAACTAAACTATATGTTTCTATAGAAGAAAAATTTGATTTATTTTGGCCAAAAATGTTTATGCTATAAAAACTTCAAAAATATTTCCCTAAACTCACGCTCACTAGCTAGATTATTGTTGCGATTTCGTCTAGGTGTTCATAGGACGCCGTCATGTAGGATGTCTTAGACACGGCGTCCCCAAAGTATGACTCTTTGCTAGTTCCTCAGGTGTTATGCTACCATATTTCCGAACAACGTCCTGAGCTGTTACCTCCTCTTCGTGGTCGCAATTTCTCGTCTCTGTCAGTCCTCGGTCGTGGAGAAGCTCTTTGTACGGTCCATACCCTGTCAATAGAGTGCACAAGTCCCTGGGTAGGTTGCAGGTGTTTGAGGCTCATACGTTATTGTGTGCTCGGGAACATGTCTAAGATTGACCTACCATGTTCGCTCCCTACCCTTGTCTTGACACTCGTCTACTCAGTGGTGGTCTCGTTTCTTCAACCAGTACATTGCGCCTCTCCATCTGACCTTCAGATCCACCAGGATAGTTTCACATCATGTGTATGTTCCTTGTAATAAAAACACTTCCTTTTCCACCGGGTCCGAATATTCGTGATATCTTACCTTTTAGCCAGCCAAAATATGGCTTTTTTTTTCAGTGTTTCTAATACATAGGCCCAGTTTCATAGTCAGATTTAGTACGCCTCAAGTGCGGCGCTATACTAAATACAAGACGTCACCTACCTGAAATTGAATGGAATGGGCCAGTTTCATCTGCGAAACTGGCCCATTCCATTTTGGTCTAGGTAGGTGTCGTCCTGTATTTAGTATAGACTCGCAACTGAGGCGTACTAAATCTGACTATGAAACTGGCCCATAGACTAGAAAACATCTCGCATACTAGTGGTAGTCACAGTTTAAGATGTACGAGTATTTACAAAATGTATTCAACCCAGTAACTTAAGTACAAATTAGACTGGGAATTCCAATGTGTTGCATTATTGTTACAAAGAGTGTCTCTACAATACCCAGAGATCGCATCTAATGGGGACCCACCTCTAATAATGTACAACGCAGAACTGTTGTTTTGACCACATCCTTGCCAACTGTGGAGACTGGAGAGTGTAAATGTTTAACAACTCAGTCGATGAAGGTCGCTGATAAAATGTTTGAGTACGGATTAATTATTCTTGAAAGAAATTTTAAGGAAAAAATATTCCAAAATAAATGGTATGACACAATCATTTTATAATACAGTATGTTTTTAAAGTTTGAAACAAAATTTTCAAAAATATCAATAAAGTTTTCCTAAGAAAGTTAAACATATTTATAAACTTTTCCTTAGAAAAAAACAACATATTTTTGATCATCGTATCAAACACTCTTCAGATAAAAATTTTTTTTAAATGGTTATATTCAATATAAACCGGTAATTTTTTTCAAGTAAATCAGTTAAATACTCTTCTTTTTTTTAATTACAATGCTATTTATAATGTGAAACACTCCCGAGATAACATAGGCGCCGGGACTGGGGGGACAGGGGTACATTGCCCCCTCTGCTTTCTTACCAGTAACACTGAACAAAATTGATTAGACTAATCCTTTCTTTCAAAATTCGCATTTCTTAATTTTTTTTTATCATGACACAATATAATTAAATACTTTTTTGAGGTTAAATTCAATGACTGAGAATCTCAGTGCTATTCTACAAAACCCGCCTCGGTGGCGTAGTTGGCTAACGCGCTAGTCGTGTTGAGCTCAACCGCCGAGGACGGGGAGATCGAGGTTC
>CABFWB010008836.1:0-15844 GCA_902151455.1 Timema bartmani
TTGCGGATTGATTTAGAGGTTGTTGAGTGGCGCCCAGCAGTGAGCCGCTTTGAGTTTGATGGATGGCGCCAGTACGCGGGCGGGACCGTCGAGACGCCTCTCGGCGACCATGAGGAGAGAGGGGGGGAGGTGTATCGTTAGTATCCTCCCCACTCCACCTACATCTCGTCCCCGCGGGGAGTCTGACAATATATGAACAAGATCGTAGCTCTACATCCTTGGAACAGGGCGTTGGCCGAGCTTCAAATCAAACACGCTGTGCAAAAATTCTAGTCTTCGCTAAAAACAAATAGTTCCTTTTGTTTGTTTGTTGAGTTATTCCGAATTTTATTGCCCTAATAGGCTATTGATGAAGAAAATAACTGAGTTCTTTTAAAGAGATAGCAGGGAATTATTTAGGAATACCAACCTTGCCGGGATTCGGACCTTGATATTCCCGCCATCAGAAAACCAGACTGGGAATTCAGACCACGTTCCCACCTCTGAGTTTCACAGATGATATTTAACATCTCATATTCCTCATATTAACATTATATTTATTTGGTTTCTAATAAAAATAAATATTCTCCAAGTAATTACGTGGTTGTGATATGCCTATGAGGTAGGCTACTCTATATACAGTCCCGCGCTGCATTCAGTAGCGTAGCAGAGATATACGTCCCATCGCAAGTGTTGATTTTTTAATAAGGACTCCTTAGTTTAGATCTAATGCAGGAGATGCTGAAAACTTATTCTGAGGGGAAATTGAGCATGAATATTACAATAATAATTTGTGTGGGTATTCGCTTGGAGAGATGATGGAAATGATAAATGTTGAAAAAGTTTCCGAACCTTATTTTGAGTCTAAATTTGACCTTCCTAGTAAGCTTGTCAACAAGCCACAGTCTAATTTTGATAGGAATACAACTGCTTCAGAGGTGCTACTCTTGCAGTAGACTATTCTTTTGATGACAGGGAAATCTAGGCTCAAATCTCGGTTGAGTTTATTGATAGTGATTTTTGCAAAAGGGTTTTCCACTCTCCCTCCATGAAAATATGGTTAAATTTCCCCTAAATACAGCCTTATTGATTTCTAAAACCATTAGTGTAGTGTAGTTATTACATAAACGAATAACCCGAACGTGTAGTAAGACGCGGTTCTAAAAAAAATTTAAAAAAATAAAGATCCTTTTATGAAATACAAACGTAGTTTTTGCAGCTAGCACTGATAGCATTTGATTGAATTATTAGTGTTTTTTATAGGTACATTATCTATGATCGCATGGACTGAGGAATGAATACGAGAAAATAAATCTAGTAGTTTTTCTAGCACCACATTTTACCACACCTCCGATTTAAACACCTATGTAATTATTACCATAATGGGCTATGAACGAGGAAGGTTGAACTTAGAGCAAATGTATCCGCAATCGCATTTAGGGGAAACCACCCTCAGTACAACTGACATAGATTAAACGACGATCTCCTCGTCATCGGCAGTCTAGTTTAATACGAGAATAGTGCCTTAGACCATGCGGCCACTGAAATGAGATGGCTCTAATAGCTTTTCTAGCTGTCAACTTTATATTAAAAATAAACATTAGTAAATAAATTGTGGCATCGATCACATAAAAACTTAGATTAATCATCACATGAATTGAAAATCCGTTTATCTATAAAGAGGAGGACAGTGTTATCGACCCTTGAAAAGTCGTAAAATTAGGTATGTGTGAATATGATTTAATAAATGTTTATTTTTATTGAAAAAGATTTGATTTTTTAGGGTTAATACAGTAGTTATATTTTAACAAATTTGTCTATTATATATTATTGTAGAATTTATAGTTTTTATAAAAATTATATAAGTTTATTAAAAAAATAAAAAATCCACACAAACCTTCAGCTAGGTACACTTTTCTTATAAACCAATTATCAAATCTTAGAAAAATTTGTTTCTACCTTTTAAACACACCTATATCAACATCCTGTAGTATAATTATTTAGAAATAATGTGTTTTTTTATAGTTTTACCTGCATTTAAAAAATTATTTAAAAAAGTAGGTGATTTGACCATTTTTACATTGTTTTTATTTCTTACACAAATTTGATAGCTAATGAGCTTATTCTCGTACGCTAGCATTATATGACAATTATAAAAAAAAATCCAAGGTTTAAGCTCTCCAGATCCAGTAGTTCTTACAAAATTGGTACCGAAATGGGTTAAAAAAAGTTTATGTATCTACTTACAAAACATCTGATTAAAATAGTTCCGCTCAATAACTTTCTTCATTCTTGCTATCTTCATCCCCTTGCTTCCTTTTGTTTGTTCTCTTCCTTGTTTTTGCTTTTTTGGTCAACCTTCAGCTAGGTACACTTTTCTTATAAACCAATTATCAAATCTTAGAAAAATTTGTTTCTACCTTTTAAACACACCTAGATCAACATCCTGTACACTATAATTATTTAGAAATAATGTTTTTTTTTATAGTTTTACTTGCATTTAAAAAATTATTTAAAAAAGTAGGTGACTTGACCTTTTTTACATTGTTTTTATTTCTTACACAAATTTGATAGCTAATGAGCTTATTCTAGTACGCTAGCATTATATGACAATTATTTAAAAAAATCCAAGGTTTAAGCTCTCCAGATACAGTAGTTCTTACAAAATTGGTACCGAAATGGGTTAAAAAAAAGTTGATGTATCTACTTACAAAACATCTGATTAAAATAGTTCCGCTAAATAACTTTCTTCATTCTTGCTATCTTCATCCCCTTGCTTCCTTTTGTTTGTTCTCTTCCTTGTTTTTGCTTTTTTGGTCAATCTCTTCAACTGCAATCTCTGCCTTGATTACACGTTGTCTGTTTATGTCTTTCAGACCTCTTATAATATTCGTACCAGGCTTTATTCCCATATTTTCTAGCACTTTTACTCTGCTGTAAGCACCATCATTAAAACAGATCACAGCATCAAGAATTCCAAATTTGAGAATTGTTCCTCCAACAAAAACCGTATTTGCGTCTGTCCGTGCAAGCACTTGATTACAATCTTATCATCTGCAAGGTTTCTGTAAATAGGCTTGATGGCCTCAAGTACAATTTGAGGTAAAGCATGTTTGTGGCTGTATTCTTTCCCAAGAGCTTGGGCTTTGTTATAGCCAAACCAGGAAGCTTGACCTTTAGGACAGAGAGCGTGCTGCGGGTTCTCGTCAGTTGAAGCCTTATGAAGAAATGTTGCCCACACAGCTTGCTTCATTTTATGGAGATTCTCGGTGTTTATCCGGATCGCAAGACCACAGTACTGCTGCAACAAATCTAGTTCAACATCAGAAAGCCTTCCTCGTTCTGATATTACTTTTCCATCCAATAATTTAATCCCTTTTAGGTCTTTTCTTAATTTTCTAGGTCTTGTACCAAGTCTTTTTTGAACATGACCGACATATTCTAATTTTTCCATAATCACGTCATCCCCATATGGCTTAGCCTCTCAAACCTTTATAAATCCTTTCGAGTCCCCATCTCCCAGGTAACGGACATACCGCACACCACACAATGCCTCTGATCGCATACACATCTGAAGAACTCCTTACGCCTCCATGCCTCCACTCTATCCCTCAAAGTTTTTTTTTACCATCTAGCAGCCCTAACAGTGCTTTGGGAAGTCAGTCCCATCAACAACTTTTCAAGTGTTGAAGGATGTGGCTGTGACAATACCATCGAGTGAAGTGTGTCCCTTCTTCTGCCACGAGCAATCAAATGCAGCTACTACATCTGTGTTGCCATCATTTCTAGATACAGTATATTGCACAGCCTTGCGCACTGAAGCTTTAGAGACATCCTCTAAGCTTGACAACATTACTTTGTTGTAAACCTATCTTTCTAAATTGACTGCTGGCTAAGGGAGATCCATCATGGCACATAAAGTGTGTGCTGCACATCAACCCTCTCCAATGCAACGCATTGCATAAGCAAACCTTATATTTATGTTAGAAAGTTTATTTTGGTTGAAAAGGGAAGTCATTGTTGATGTTTTGTCCAATCAGTCAATGCATTTAAGCTTTATTCTTGTAGCTAAACCCCTTCGGCTTGATTTTCCTTCTGTCAGTTACATGGAATTCATATTTTTACAGCTAGGACACATCACACTCTTTTAATAAATTTTGAAGGAACACAGGTTAATAATAATATTTCCTGAAACATACTTTTCTTCATCACAATCACTTTCTTGGAATATGTAGGCCAACTTTTTTTTTTAAGTGAAGCACTAGATTTATTATATGGTTTTGTTTCAATATTAGAGGGTTCAGCCAAAGCTTTAGCCTCAACTTATTGCTTTGGTGAATATTTGTTGCTTCTAAATATCCTTTTGCGATTAAATTTATTAATTCTACCCATATTTATATCAAGTGAAACAAAGAGAGCTAAATAATATTTGATAAATGTCTACAAAGGTACACAACTAAAACACTGAAAATATTATATCAATATTATGAAAAGGTAAATAACTCGTAAACACACTAAAGATTTCCTTATAAATACTAAATGAATGTGTATGAGCTATCAACCCAAATTTGTAATAAAATAAAATAAACTATGAAGTCAAGGCAATTAAAAACAAGGTTTTGTTCTGTCGTGACATTTAGATGGGTGTGGCCATTTTGACCCATGCATACATTCAAAAATTTATAACTCAAGAAGTTTTATTCCGAAACGTTTAGTTTGAAAATGAAATGAATCCTAAAGGATGATTCTTCAAATAAAAAACACATTTTTTGACATTCATAACAATAACCACCCCTACGGGCATCATTATATAATATTAGACAAACACTGAATTTCTTAGGGTATCAGATGACAACCAACTACGGATATCTTGATTGGTGACCGGCCACCCTTGCCCTTCAAACACGAGGGTCATCTATGGCATAACTGAAGCCGATATGTGCGTGTAAAACCAAATTCCCAACGTTTCTTACCCGCAAACCAACTAATCATATTGAACATGAAGGGGTTTTAACAAACTTAAGGGAGAGTACAAGCGTTTACACGGATACTTCAATCGAGATATACGCAACTTTTACCTATTTTTATTTATTTGGGGTATTCAACATGTACGTTCTGAACCGACTGACTATATCAGCACACGATAATTTTTATGTGCGAGATCGAAAGGGCATATCAATTTTTGCCGGGAAAAGGGTTTTCACATAGCTTTAGGTGGGTTTTTTTTACATGTCACAATCTACATGAGGCTGACGGCTTAACTTTCTCTCTGAAGNCAACGCAAATAATATAATAAGCTGTGTTGAATAATGGGTTGAAGGGATATGAGATGCTATGCCCTTTCATGATAATGATTGTCTTAGATCATTACTAAACACAATATAAGGAAATGTATTAATGTTAGACAAAAGTTAAATGGTTTTAGACAGATAACACGTTTCCAGTTACATTTTTATAAATGTCAATGTTTTCTCCATAGAGACCCTTCCCTACCCCGTTCAAAACCTACGCATGTGAAATACCTGCATACATATGAGGTAGGGATCAAATTTGTAGAATATAGAGTAATTGTAAAGACATTTGCAGGGAGAGAGATTAGGATATAATTGATCACAAAATCACCTCAGTAAACGCGACCTATTTTAGAATACCAACTTACCCATTACCAACAAAATAATACTGACGTCTTAGTTCATGTGCTCATCAATGTGGGTAGTTTATAAAGGTAAAATTTATTTTACTTATTACAATCTAGCTCTATAATATTAAAGTATCCGAACTATTGCGATGCTTGTATGTTATCTGTGCAATATGATATGATACAGTATTATAGGATATAATAGCATATATATTGTGTATGATAAAGGAATTTAGGGATAGGGTTCATGATTGGATGGAGGTGTCTAATTATAAGATAGAATATTTATCTGACGTTCTGGTGGCAACGAGCTTTCCAGCTCCTTAAGGTAATTCAACCACAAAATTGTATTGCACAATTTCAACCAGTGTATGATAAATAGTGCTTTAATATAGCTTTAAATAGTGATTAAATTATTTCAAATGATCACAGTTATATAATATTTATATTATAGAATATTAATAATATCAACGTTTCATTGAAATACTTATAATATTTATACGAGTATTATGATTAATATTATACTATTAATATATATTATTAATAATAATATGTATATTAACAATGTTAATATTTCATTGAAACATTTATATCATTAGTATTAATAGTTTTTATAAATATTTAACTGTGTGCAGCTCATACTAATGTCTTGCTATACTAATTCTCAGCCCCATACATTGATTACTTCACTTTAACAATGTTTCGCATAGAGCATAAAAAGGCAAATTCCCCTCACCCCTTATAACCAGTTAACTGTAATGATTTGAAAAGGTTAAACCACTGTTTACAGCTTGTAATTATACACGTGTTAAAACTGTCCAATTAAATTTTGATGGTCGAATGACCTTAAAGACAAAGCGTTAGTTTGGATACATTTACATTATATACATGTGTATCTACATAAATATTTATATTTATATTATATAAACTATATATATGTAGTAGATTAATAAAAATAGTTTGTATCTTCTAGTTTTTAACAGCCAAACGATATTGATTTAATGAAGCAATCGGATGTTTACCAAAACTAAATTTGTATACACATGTTGGATTCAAAATAAATTGGTATCTTCTAATTCAATAAATGGCATTTATTTAATTTAGTTACAAAAAAAATCGCATTTATTTACAAACCTACTCCTATATTCCCATGGCAACTAATAGGCCAGTTGGCTTTATAATAAAAATAATAACATAATATAAATATATAATAATAATATAATGATATAATAATTATTGCTAATAATAATAATATAATAATATATAAATATATAATAATGACTGCTAATAATAATATAATAATATATAAATATATTATAATAATTATTACTAATAATAATATAATAATATATAAATATAATTAATAATTATTATTATTAATAATATAATAATATATACATATATAATAATTAATAGTATTAATAAATATTTATTATTATTATTATTATCACTACAGTGGATAATAAGAAAACTAAAGTATAAATGAATGGATAGTAAGATGCAATGCTAATAATAATACTTATTACCGACTAAGTTTAATGATGAGTTATCCAGTGATTCTCTGCGAATCATATAGGCCAAAGGTAATTCATTATTTGCCTATTTAGTAAATACTATATTATGTTAAGAGCAACGTGAAGGACAGACATTTCAAAACCATTTATGGATTGTCTATAAATATATAATAATGACTGCTAATAATAATATAATAATATATAAATATATTATAATAATTATTACTAATAATAATATAATAATATATAAATATAATTAATAATTATTATTATTAATAATATAATAATATATACATATATAATAATTAATAGTATTAATAAATATTTATTATTATTATTATTATCACTACAGTGGATAATAAGAAAACTAAAGTATAAATGAATGGATAGTAAGATGCAATGCTAATAATAATACTTATTACCGACTAAGTTTAATGATGAGTTATCCAGTGATTCTCTGCGAATCATATAGGCCAAAGGTAATTCATTATTTGCCTATTTAGTAAATACTATATTATGTTAAGAGCAACGTGAAGGACAGACATTTCAAAACCATTTATGGATTGTCTTATTCTTTGGAGACCTGTAGAAAAATAATTAAATCTTCAAATAATTTAATAAATGTGTATGTATATAACTCTTCTAATACCAGGTAGAGCGTATCTAAGCCAACCAATTTATACCCGTGTTTCTATTGCATGGTACGCGAAGTGTCCGGCTCTATAGCTCAGTCAGTAGCGTGTCTGCCTACTAAGCTAAGGGTCTTAGGTTCCATTCCCAACATTTCCGAAAAATTCATCACTAGGATAATGTGGGTTTCCCTTTTCCTATTGATGAACTAAAGGCTAAGTGTTGTGTCTGTTCTAGATTTTAAGTTGGTCTAAAAATAGTTTACTGATACAATCAGTTCAAAACGTACACGACAAAAACCTCAATTAAATAAATAATCTTGGCTCAAAATTAAAACTTTAATCTTCTAAAGGCAAGAGGTTCTATTCTTAGCATTACTGAAACAATTTGACTCTGGTTAAATTGGATTTTCACCTTTCTCATGTAATGAAAGGGAATAATATATGTTATATAATTTTATTAATTTATTTTGTAGGCTGTGTGCTCATATAACCAGTCGGTTAAAAATGTGCTCGTTAAACACCCCAAATAATAATAAAGAAAATTATATCACATCATAAATGTTAGTGTGGTCCAACCTTTCATGACTCGAGGTTAATTCTGTATAATTCAACCAATTTAGCGGGCCACAAGCAATATAAAACATTAATAATAATGGTAGTAAAAGAGTAAGAATTTTAATGATACTTAGAACCAGTATAGAGTACAAGTGCAAAGTACAATTATTACAACCGCCTTGGTGGTTAAATGTTCTCAGACATCATTTTGGCAAACAAAAAATTATCTGAGGTATTTAACGTGGACTTTCTGAACCGATTTATTATATCAGCACATGAGAATTTCTATGAGCGATAGCGAAAAGGTTACTTATTTTATTGGGAAATGTACTTTCACATACCTTCCAAGTATTAGGGTAACAGTAGTTGAATTAACGATTCATTTATATTACCCCCTCTAACTCCCCTTCCCACGCCACTGAGTGATATATGATATTTTATATCCTTGACTCAGAGCTACTTGGTTCTGTCTTGCGCACGCAGAAAGAGAGAGAAGAAGCCGGCTTTTGCTGAGACCCCCAACATGGAGGGTGGGAGCGGAGAGGGGGGGAGCTATCTATGATGTGGGGGTCTTCTAAATGGGGTCCGGACACAGGATCTGACACAGAAATACTGTTTTTATAATAGTCTGACAGTTCGATAGCTGTGTGTGTTATTTTATAAAAAGATAAAATGTAAACAGAAATAGATAATTTTCATATGAATCAACTACGGAACAGACAGAATCTTGATTATGTTCATGATAAAACGTGGACTTGAGCTTTGGGGCCGAGGTAGACTGGGCCACCTGTTATTCAAAAGCCTCCCAATGTTTCCAAGGATTATAATCAATAATTATTATCTAATTATGTTTCCTGTACACAGTGACAAGACAGAGGGGGTTGTCACTAATCGTTGTTCTGTGGTTTGTTTGTTGTTGTGCTGCTGAAAAATAAGTTGTTCTTTGTGCTCTACTTACAAAGTACTCGGCGTCTAGGGTTGTGTGTTGGTTGGTTGCTAGGCTGTAATTAGGGAAAGGGGATCCGGATCTTAAGTGTGGAGTGAGGTGAAGTGTGGAGTGGGCTACCCGAGTGGATGGTATGGTTGGAGGAGTGAGTTGGAAAGAATGCCAGTGACCCCAGTGCTTGTAGGGAGGTGGGTTTTAGTGACCCAAAGGATTCATAGGTGCTTGTAGGGAGGAGGGTGTTAGTGACCCAAAGGATTAATAGGTGCTTGTAGGGAGGAGAGTGTTGGTGACCCAAAGGATTCATAGGTGCTTGTAGGGAGGAGGGTGATAGTGGAACAAAGGATTAATAGGTGCTTGAAAGAAGGAGGATGCTAGTGACCCAAAGGATTCATAGGTACTTGTAGGGAGGAGGGTGTTGGTGACCCAAAGGATTCATAGGTGCTTGAAGGGAGGAGGGTGATAGTGACCCAAAGGATTAATAGGTGCTTGAAGAGAGGAGGGTTTTAGTGACCCAAAGGATTAATAGGTGCTTGTAGGGAGGAGGGTGTTAGTGACCCAAAGGATTCATAGATGCTTGAAGGGAGAGAGGGTGATAGTGACCCAAAGGATTCATAGGTGCTTGAAAGAAGGAGGATGCTAGTGACCCAAAGGATTCATAGGTACTTGTAGGGAGGAGGGTGTTAGTGACCCAAAGGATTCATAGATGCTTGAAGGGAGCGGGATACTAGTGACCCAAAGGATTCATAGGTGCTTGTAGGGAGGAGGATGATAATGACTCAAAGGATTCATAGGTGCTTGAAGGGAGGAGAATGCTAGTGACCCAAAGGATTCATAGGTGCTTGAAGGAAGTAGGATGCTAGTGACCCAAAGGATTCATAGGTGCTAGAAGGGAGGAGGATTCTAGTGACCCAAAAGATTCATAGGTTCTTGAAAGGAGGAGGATGCTAGTGACCCAAAGGATTCATAGGTGCTTGTAGGGAGGAGGGTGTTAGTGAGCCAAATGATTCATATGTGCTTGAAGGGAGCGGGATACTAGTGACCCAAAGGATTCATAGTTGCTTGTAGGGAGGAGGGTGTTAGTGAGCCAAATGATTCATAGGTGCTTGAAGGGAGCGGGATACTAGTGACCCAAAGGATTCATAGGTGCTTGAAGGGAGGAGGATACTAGTGACCCAAAGGATTCATAGGTGCTTGTAGGGAGGAGGGTGTCAGTGACCCAAAGGATTCATAGGTGCTTGTAGGGAGGAGGGTGTTAGTGACCCAAAGGATTCATAGGTGCTTGAAGGGAGGAGGATGCTAGTGACCAAATGGATTCATAGGTGCTTGTAGGGAGTGAAGGGGAATAGTAAAACTTAGCTAGGAAACAAAATTGATTATTCTTAAGATAAGTCGAATGATGAAGTGGAAAGGGTGAAGGTAGATATTTTATGGCCTCACAGTAGCGTGTAAGAGCCGACCCCACTACTGCTCTCTCCACATGTGCAACTAAGATAAACTAGGGATGGGTGCTATGTGTGCGTCAGTTCAAAACATATTCACTTTACAATGCGTGATGGTTTGAAAGAAAACTGCGACTCTAATAGAATGAGGTGGGGAAACTACAAGCAGACTGAAGTAGAAAGAATGCCGGAGCCACCCCAATGAGTAGAAATAGGAACAGTAAAAAAACCCTCGACAGAAGTGACGATAAAATCCTGCAATAGTATCATACAGAGTGCATGTTCCGTTACCAGAGATATGGTTTTACACAATACGCGTATACCCAGTAACATGGGTAATTTACGGTAAATATTAGGGATCTACTTATACAGGACAGTTGCTGTCTAGATATAAATAAAATATTGTGCTCTAGGTCAGCGCTAGTCAAATGGTGGTCCGCGGGCCGGTGCCGGTCCACGGGCTGGACGGAGCCGGTGCGTGGCCAGCAACAAAGATTTTTTTTTTATTCCAAGTTAAATAAATAATGTAATAATCACAAGTTACATGTTACAAGCCGTTTGAAAATACAACACGTTTTGTTTGAATATCAATCATTAAATACAAATACAGAGAATTGAATTGTTTTTGATTCTTCCAACTCAGGTGATGAGCTGATGGGACCAATGGAAACCGAAGATAAAATAACTGCACTATCGTCCAATAGAAGTCACTCTTACTTTATTATTAATAATTATCCCTTTTATACGCGTATTTCATTCGGTTTTATTGCCATGGATGATGGTGGCGATGGTACACCAAAACTTCAATGCGTTATTTGTGGAGACGTTTTGTCTAACGATAAAATGAAGCCCTCGAAGTTCAAATTGCATTTAAGTAGCAAACACAAAGATGTGACTTCAAAGTCTAAAGAGTTTTTTTTTCAGAGAAAGTGTGTTGATTTTAAAACCTTACAGAAAAATATATTTAATCCATCACATAAAAATAGTAATACTATGCGTGAAAGTCACCATTCGGGGCGCTAAGGCAAAAAAAATAACATGGAAAATATGCGAAAACCTTGTGATGGATTGTATTAATGATGTCAACTTGTAAATATTTGGTGAGATGGCGGCGAAGAAATTTGTTTAGGTTACACTCTCAAACGATACTATAGCTCGAAAGATTAATGATATTGCTGACGATATGGAAGAACAGCTCATATAACAGGTTAAATTTGCGAAGTACTTTTCTTTGCAACTTGATCCACCGATGTGACTAATATGGCAATTTTGGTGGTGTATGTGCATTATTACTTATGAGTATGAAGGTAGTTTGAAGGAAGAATCTTTTTTTTCCACTTCACTACCAACAAACACAACTAGCTCTGAATTTTTCAGGGTGCTAAGTGACCACATTGTCGGTAAATGTAAATTGGATTCTAAGTTTTGTGTAGGCGTATGTAATGATGGTGCTGCATCAATAACAGGGAGATATTCAGAAGTGAGTGCCCAGATTAAGGTGTTGGCACCTGAATGCAAATCTACACAGTTTTTTCAGAGAGAAAGTTTCGCCACAAAGAAAATGTCGACAGAACTGAACAACCTGCTCAGTGAAGTGGTAGTAATTGTAAGCCACGTAAAAGCAAACACTTTAAACTCGAGATTGTTTGTGGCACTATGCCAAGATATGGGGGTTGACTATAAACATCTACTATTGAATGCCGATGCACGTTGTTTGTAAAGAGGTGTTTTTGTCGAGAGTGTTTGAGCTAAGAAATGAGCTTGCTGAATTTCTAAAAAAAAAAACTGCGTTTTTCATTGTAGACATCCAAACTTGTGTTTGTAAAATTCTCTCAAACTGTTTAGAATACACGGAGTACTTGGTTTTAAACAGTCATCCTGGATAACCAATTATATTACTCTAAATGCAGATATGCGAAGTAAGGTTACAAACTAGTTTCAAATCATGTTTATCAAACTGATGAATAACACGGCTTTCGTAAGACTGAAATCAAACCAACGAAAATACCAAGATCACAGGAGAGTTAGGGGTGACTAACCTTATCGCCAGCCCCTACTTTAAGAACCAGTTCATCATATCAGAGAGCTTGGTTATAATGGAAATGCGACCTCAGTAAATTTACTTTGATTTGCCCATTTATGTCGGGTTTTCAATTCTTGAAATATTGAAGGTGATTATGTAGGGGCATAATTATCAGGTAATAGTTTCATTCTTTCCAAAAGGTGCTCTCAAACTACAACATACCATTACTGATTCCTTTTCTACGAAATCTGTTTAGATGACGCGTACAAATGGTTAATTCCTCTTGCTAAAGACTATATGGACACCAATTATGACGAAGACAATGTTTATGGGAATGCCTGTAGTAAATAAAGGGGTGTACTCGGTAAACTTAAGGTAAAGACAAAAGGATACATCATCACCGAGTAAATCGGACAAGGATCAAAAGATACTCCTTCAAGATGCAAGTAGAAACAGAAGTACTTAAAACGAAAAAATTAAGAAATATTGCTTTAAAGACGCTTAGTAATGAAAACTACCATAACTGTTTGGATAATGAGAAGACCATTCTGAGAGAGTCTCGGCTCATACGAATAATCAATCAGAAACATTTATCTAATGTCAAACGTGTCACGCTTTGTTGTTTGGACTAAAAATGCCCTATAATAACAGGATCAGTATATTCGATACTATGGTTCTTACGTTCGTCTATATTCATGATGGAATTAAGCTTTGCCATATATATCATTACGATAAACCATTCTTCTTGATGATTCTACCCACCTAGTAGGATATGAAGACAGCAATTTTCATCATATTTGAACTCTGACCCGTCAATATTAGCATCATTGACATGTGTATCAGAGTACTATCGTCAGTATGGGTATTTAAGGAAAGCTAGGCATCACAGAAAAATGTATCGTATTTTTAATACCCTATGATGATNTATATATGATGGGTATTCCTCCGATAAAACTTACAAGTTCAATCAGCAGTCTTGGATCTCCAAAACTATCAAAGTATCCAACTCAACCTCCATGTAATTTTACTGTACCTAACTTATAAAATGTGCAGAACAGGCAATATTATGACAGTTAATTAAATGTAATGTATTTAAATGCGAGGCAAATGTTATGAGCAGGTAGTTTATCCATCACTTCATACATAATGTAGCCTATGTAGTCCTATCCATTGCAATTTTAATACTGTTGATTCTAGCATGTGAATGCTCTTAGTGCACTTTTTAGACTCGTTTGTAGGAGGCTGAGGTTCAATGCCTGAGCATGTGCAATAATTGTGATATTTTACTATAAAGCCTGCCTGAAAGCACCTAGCACAAGTAAGTAATACTTTTCGAACCCAGCATCGCACCTTGAAAAGGTTTTCTGCATTCTTCGTTTTAGAATATATTATAATTTAAACTAATCAATCTATTTTAACATATTTTTAAAAATACAACAAAATTGATAAATACTGAATAGAAATTTAAAAACCCAAAAATTAAACAACTGGTTATTCTCGCTATTCTCAATTTAATAGAGCAGAAGACTACACTTAGATGCAGTTTATTTTAGCTTTATCTTTTATCTAATATCCCTGTTAATTTGAAATGATACGGGCTGTTAATAATGTGACTATACACACTAATACCGATACTTGCTTTCCCACATCTTACCCTGCTCATGTGAGGTCAACGTTTTTAATCCATGGCAAGTCACAAGAACTGTCCATATTGGTTTGGGCGGATCTGTTTTACAGCCGGATGTCTTTCTTGACACTAGCCCCCAACACTTGTCCGGGAAAACAAAGTGAATTTTACAAACTAGCGCGAGAGAGCCTAGCAATTTTGACGGAAGCGTACTTTCACATACCGTCCAGAGTTCTTTTACATACCACAATCAAAATGGGACCAACGGCTTTACTTTGCCTCCAAAGGAAGTTGTGCTACAGATTTTTGTCACTTGAGAAAAATCCGTTGGCCTTAGCTGGATTTGAGCTTATAACCATCGGGTCCTGATGCAAGCACTTTACCTGAATATCACAGAGGTCAACAATCCAGACTACTATTAATACAGTATCTCATAATATATCCTTCAAATCTTATTCCTTGGATAATTATATAGTTTATATTTCCAATAACAAATATGCCGGCACCATAGCATACTAATATATAAATAAATAACTATATAAATAGCATTGTTCAAATAATTTGAATATCATGTTAATTTTTATTGAATTATATATTCTTGTAAATACGCCGTGCAAGATTCATGATTAACTCTCTCTTAATATATTTGTATATGGAGCCTTATTTTGGAGGTAATATTGACGCGGAGGAAACGTCAAGCTCATCTAAACTGATTTGCCGGCAATGGGAAGGTTCGGTTTTGAATTCCAGCTGGGTGTAAATGGTTCCCATTTTTCTTCCATGAAAATGCTGGCTCATTTCCTCTAAATTATATAGTTAAATGTCATTAAATGTGGACAGACCGGATCAGTAGTAAAACTTGATACGAAAAAAATCTATCTCTTTCCTTTTTCGAAATTACATCATTTACCTAATACAATATAGATTCTTGTTTCTATCGTAAGTAATGCTGCCCTATTTTTCAATTCCCACTCATCAACAAATTCGTATAACTTTCTTTATATCCACACAACAATATATTAACTGTATAACAAAAAAAGTACTAAAAGATAACTATTCTTTGATTGAATAAATAATGTACTGTACATGTGATAGATAAATAATTACAAGGATTTTGTATTTTCTAAAAATAGTATTGCTTTAAAGGTAGCATAGAACTAATCAAATATATACGCAAATCATTCGCAAGACTTATTTTGTACTCATTTCTATTTTCATGTCATTAATTAAAAATATAATTGAATATTGAAGTGGCATCTTATGGCTTTACATGGAGTACTTATAATGTACCGGTGTATATGTACTGTACACTCAATAGTAAAACCGTATAGACCTTGTGATGGTAGTACAAGCCTTAAAACCATGAGTTCATCTTCCCATGACACTTGTAAAATAAGTATACTATAACCATAGTTGATATATTTTATAAAGATAATGGCAGTTATGGCATGCATTTTACACTTACACTTTTATATTTGTGTATGGATGTGT
>CABFWB010008838.1:362-15833 GCA_902151455.1 Timema bartmani
CTGGGTGGAGGGTGGTTCTAGACAGTGTTATAACCTGGGTGGAGTGTGGCTCTAGACAGTGTTGTAACCTGGGTGGAGGGTGGATCTAGACAATGTTGGAACCTGGGTGGAGGGTGGCTCTAGACAGTGTTGTAACCTGAGTGGAGGGTAGCTCTAGACAGTGTTGTAACCTGGGTGGAGGGTGGCTCTAGACAGTGTTGTAACTTGGGTGGAGGGTAGCTCTAGACAGTGTTGTAACCTGGGTAGAGGGTGCTCTAGACAGTGTTGTAACCTGGTGGAGAGGAGTATATGTTGTATGGAAATATTGAAACACAAATAACATGAAGAAAAGGTCAATCAATGGTTGTGTTGGCCTACATTGTATTTAAGTACTGCCCAGTGTAACTCATTAATTGATATTTGTGTGTATTTTGAGCTATGGTTTATTATTTTTAATTTTTTCAGTTCTAATAGGGATTGTGATTTAACCATCGTTTGGCTTATTTGTTATTAAAAGCTAGCATTATTTAAGTAGAGTTCCTGAACACACCCAGTGGTTTCAAAACAAGGAGTCGTGACATCGTCAGAGCTGGACAAGGCAGAATTAATACAGGTACAGGCATCCTTTCTAGCCAGGTACAGGAGTCCTTTCTAGCCAGGTACAGGCGTCCTTTCTAGCCAGGTACAGGCGTCCTTTCTAGCCAGGTACAGGCGTCCCTTCTAGCCAGGTACAGGCGTCCCTTCTAGCCAGGTACAGGCATCCTTTCTAGCCAGGTCTGTAGAATGTTACTTTATAATATTTCTGGGTCATTAATCTAAGAATAAGGACATTTTATTTTCGTATCTCATGCGCTTTTAAAGCAAGTGTAATTATTTATTAGCGCTGGACTCGAACTTCTAGTGAGCTCCGAACCAACCAAACCTGGACTATTTTATCAAAGGAGGGATATTAAAATGTGTTCCAGTCTGGTCTCAAACCAGTTTCATTCAGAAGTAGCTTTTCAACTATCTCGGCGGAGACGAAGGTCATCTGGTAATAAGAAGAGCTCAGACCCAGGTTAAATGTGTTGGGCTCACTTGTGATAGAACCAGGGTCCTCCAGGCCTGCAGTCCTGTGATAGAACCAGGGTCCTCCAGGCCTGCAGTCCTGTGATAGAAACCAGGGTCCTCCAGGCCTGCAGTCAGCCCTGTGATAGAACCAGGGTCCTCCAGACCTGCAGTTAGCCTCTCTGACCACTCAGGCACGGGAAGAGACAGCTTACAAACGAATTACAAGAGAAGGCGAACTTGATGGAATGTGGAGTTTTCTGCCTCCATTCGTAAGAGAAGGTTTCACTGTTAAAGAGTTTTAATATATTTTCTTGTTTTTGCTCGGAGTGGAGGGAAAGTGGGCGAACAATAGTCTAAGTTAATGCAGCCGCCCGGTATTTCAGCGTCGCGAGGGCTGCGCTAATTTCCCTCGGATATGAGGCAACCAGTTAATAACAACCCCTTGTAAGTGGGGGTTGGTTGCTCAACTCTACTACAAGTTCGGCTTTCCAACGCCCGCTCGTAATAAGTTCCGAATTAGATTTTGAACCAAATTTCGCAGTAACCGACAGAAAACAATGAAGTATTTGATCAAATGTTTTGAGCTGATATTCACGGTACAAGGGAGTTCAATAAATAAATGATCAACTAACAAAACCAGTTAAAGGTGGTGGACCACCCTGGTAGAGGAGACCACAAGTGCGTAACATGCTAATTACTATTAGTCTGTACATTAAAAAAGTACCTAATTAATACACATGTCAATACATACAAGAATTAACGAATCCGAATTAAATGTGGCAGATTATTAACTGACTGTGTAATTGTGTTGTTGAATACGGCCCGGTACATGTGAGTTCTGTCCAAATAGAACAGGAAGACACTTGAGCCACACCTTGTCAGCTAACACGACTCGACAGAAATGTGATGCTTTGGACGGTTCGTCCAGTTTCTTTTAGAAGCCCACCACCTTTTTCCCTCCACTTCTTACACGTCAGTTTCATTCATATATAAAGCCTCGCCTCCCGCTTCATTATTGTATTCATTTCTAACTACTCGTCGTAAGAACATCCAAGGTCAAGAACTGGTCGGAATTCAAGTGGTGGTCACGATGATTTACACGTAAGTCTCACCTCCTCATCGCAGATAATGCAATATCTGTTAAAATCTAAATTCTTTAGTTTTAAAGTTAGTACTCTTTGATAGAGGTAGTTTATTCTAAACAGAGTGTAGTCCTTATGATCACACTTGTTTATAGTTTTACTAAGTCCATATGACTAGTCTTGAATATTTGGGAGATAGCCCAATGCCCTGCACTGTGTGACCATGTTTTAGATGGTTTAACCTTTTAGGTTGGGAAAAGGGAAGCTCAGGTTATTCCATGACCTAGTTGTGTCTTTTACTCCTATCAGTCTGTAGTTTACCTACTGTTGTACCTTTGTACGGTGCTCACCTCGTGGGTATGCTTCTATTCCAGAGGGGCGGCCCACGTGGTGTTGTTTATTTTGTCCGGCTCCCTTCAGGCGCAGCTTGGCCTGTTAAATATTGACTGATTGCTATTGTTATAGTCTGTCTCCAGACTATTGTTGAGTATTAACTATACTATTGGATGACCAGGCAGTAATAATGAGGAATAGGCCTGTCATAATATCCTTAGAGCCTGGATTCCTGATAGCTCTCCTATGACTATTTGTAAACCTATAGTTCCAGCTCTAGGTTCTTAACTTTTATGTCATGTAACTCTTTCTAAAGTTAATACACACTAGTTAGCTCAGTTCGATGCAACTCCTTAAACAAGGACTTTCTAGTTTTGGATATTGTTTAACAACCTTTCTGGTCCAAGCAATGTAGTATTCTGGTTACCACACTTTTGTTCTAGAATGTGTGCTTGTTCTTCTTAAAAAAGTTACATCCTTCTCTAACTTGGACCCAACCAAGACATCTAAAGTCTGGTGCTTGTTGCCTAACACGCCGGTTAGGGGCAACCATGTTTGCTCAAATGGTGCCTAACATTAAACAATGGAAAGATTTGTATACAACGGTGTCTTTGAACTTTCAATAATTCCCTCTCTCTTATGCTTTGGGTATCCTATCCTTTCTTGTATTTCCTTGTTACTGTGTTCGTCACTTCTTCAATTCATTCGCATGATTTAGGTTGAACTAAGCTCGGCTATTTCTAGGCATACAATCAACCTTCGGTTGACTTTATTCGTAGTATCAACAATTTATTTGACATACTAAGCACCACAATGAGCGTTCTGTGATGCAGTATTGGTTGGAGTGTGAAGAATACTTAAAGACCTCATAACTCAAAAATCGGGAATTTATTTTAAAGACTAACAGGAAAACTGGGGTTTAGGGCTTACTTGTATAAATCTAGAGTATTCGTGGCCTTTATAACATGCTCGTCAAAGGTCACGATACTCCATTGCATTATTTGTTAACCTATAAATTCAACCAAGATCATTTGGAGCTTTTTTTCAGCAATTATAAGTAAAGGACGTTACAATAAACACCTGTCACCTGCTAATATTCCCTGACTACAGACAACTGTTTGGCATTATATCAATATCACGCATGTTTTCAGTGACCAGCCGAAATTGCGTTCCAATAACGATCCTTTTGTTTTCGAAATCAATTGTTACAATAATAAGTTAAATGATAAGTCCTTCACACATCCAGGATAGCAGTGTTCATCCAGAGGGTCCTCTCAGTTGTGGTCTGCTGAAGCTTTCTTCTTAAAATTGCGACAGTGTGGCATATATAGCTGGTTTTATAACAAAAGTTACTAAAGACCGTAAATTGTGACACATGTTTGGACTCAGTTCAAAGTAAATCCATTGTGTTATCAAACTCCATGCTATTGAACTGTAAAAATATGGGTGGCGTCGTACACATGGGTAAAACTGCAGAGACCACTTTCCGAGTAGCGAAATTTTATGGGAAGAATAAGGAAATACCCAGTGATGTATCGTACTATAAATATTTGGAATGATACATTTAGTTCCCATAAGGAACATGTTCTTGATCAAGAGCCACTTAATGATCACAGGGTTCACCTAATAAAGTCTGTACTATTTCAGTACTTTAAAATAAGGTTACACCCCGAGGGAAAATGTCTAACTCAAAAACTACAAGGAAAATAAGAAAATAAGTTTTAATAGTAAGTTAATTCTTTTTAAAGGTCAGTGAAGTTCAATATTTACTCTAATGTCTAGTATTTACTTATAACTTGTAAAATATCATATAGGCTATGTTTACGTTTATAACTATTTATTTTTAGAGTTCTATGACAAGCTAAGAATAGTAATTAAAATTTAAACCGGATCTGAGTACTTACAAGTATATACAGATAACATATGATATCATTGTGTAGTTATTATTTAAACATAAAGTTAAATATACAAATTATAACTATTTTAATGTAGTTCACTGCTATATAATTTCATACAATTCTTTACTGTTTCCTGATAAAGATTTTCTGTATCATCCACTACATATTTTCAATCACATTACAAAAATCATCGTGAGAATATTTTTGTATATCCACTCATTGATTTTTACGAATATATTGAAGACATTAGGCTCTTAACTATACACACTATTTTTTAATTCTATAGGAATAATTGATCCAATAAAAACGTCTCATTAATTTTTCAACAAACCTAACCTTTCTTATTGTTTTGTTGTTGGCCTCTGATAATAGAGGATTTTCGGATACAAAACTAATAGTAGTATAGTTCTAACACTACATGGAGAGTAATAACGTACAGTATTTGAGATACAAATGAGTGAAACATGTATGCATTATTGTATGCGCCGCTACTGCTGGTCTGACCAATGTCACGTGCGCCGCTACTGCGCGCCAGTTGGTCTGACCAATGTCACGTGGTCTGCCGAGTAACCGGAGGGGGGAGGGAGGGGGCTCATCCAGCATACGCGGCGCTCCCCCCACCCAATTATATAAGCTAGATGCTCACACTTAAGAAACGTTAGGTATTTGTTTGGTCCGTCCTATAAATTTGGGTGTTATCTATTACACTTTTGGACACAGAAGACCCCCTCCATCTTACTGGCCTTGAAGTATCCAAAGATAAACAATAAAGAACAATGTCGGTAAGTAGGAACAAATTATTTACACATTGTATCAATAAAGATCACTTATCACATCTTCTAATAAATTATGCAAACGAGGGGGACAAGGGGAAATTAACTAAAAAAACTCAAGGCGGGGTGGATTAGAAAAGTTAGTGGACCTACATTACAAGTGTCGCTAACATTACACATTTGAACAAAGTAATATGATTTTAATTGTTTATTTTTCAACAAGTATCCGAGTTGGTTCAAAGCTTATTTGATTATGTTGCAAGATCAGCTGAACTTTCTGCTATAAATGTAGTCCCCATTCCCAAGGCCGTAGTCGGGGGGGGGGGATTTGTGGGTTCAACCCCCCCCTCCCCCTAAATTTAATTAACAAAATACATATGGCTTTATTTATGGCTCAAACAATATCAAAGTTAAGGCACAAGTACAAATTAGGGGACTATGTTGCCATAAAAAATACTTCTGAGAGCTTCTAGAACTGTTTATCATTTAGACTTTTTTCTAGCCTCCGACGATTGGGGGATGTTCCCACCAATCCCCGCCCCCCCCGAAATTATTGGCTGGCTACGGCCTTGCCATTCCATTTACTCCGTAATGATACATCATGTTTCGAGTGAAACCCCTTCTTCATATATTTTTGACGGTATTTGCATTAAGGGCCTAGTTCCTCTCATCACTACTACACAGCGCCAGTGTTCTGTGTTGAAACAGTCAAGACTGTCTTGTATTTGAAAATGGTGACCAGTCATTTGTTTTTTCTGAAAATTATTCAATTTTCACCTTCTATCAACATCTCAGAGAAAAAGTATTGTAATCATCAAAAAAATAGAATTCAAAATTTTGATAAAGGTTGACGTTTCATGGCCCCCTGAAATTAAAAAGTGGTTTTCCCAATGCCGTTTGTGTGTGTGTACTTCAGGCTAGAGCCGAAACTATTAAACCGATTGGGCTCAAACTTGGTATCTGGGGCTTCCATAAGGCCCCGCCCCCCCGAGGGGTTTTTGGAATTAGACATCCAACCCCAAAATTAATGGTAGCTTACTGAAGGGAAAAAAGTATATTTTCTCGAAATTTGCTCTAACCATTTTGATTAATTTTTACATCTAGACTAGACACTATTTAACATCATAAACAAGATGGCAAATTTTCTCATTTTCTCATGAAAATAGCTGAGGGTATTTTACATTGGTAAATTTTCCAATTTTCCTCATTTCTCAGCAACTATTTGAGATACGAAATAACCTATCATTGTAAAGTTGTAGTACTATTAAAGATAATTATCGTATATTTTAAATATATTTTTATAAAATAGTTTCTGAGCTATAAGCAAATATATATACTTTTTAATTCATGTCTTTGAAAATTAATTTGATTCTTATGCTCTTTGGTAGACAAAGATGTTTCTCTTTTCTCAATTTTTCTGTAACAATGTTCCTAGTTCCTAAAGCCATGAAGTAAGTAACAGTGTATATTATTTCATTTACGATCTTTTTTGTTATGTTTCTACAACAATGTGTAGACCGATTATTTAGCTTCACAAATTTTAGTTATTATAGTTTAGTTTATTATAAAAGCGAGAGAAAGTCTGTTTGGTACACCATATCATTCATTTTAGGATAAAATTAGCAAAATATTGACAGAATATAGGTATAATATATTTTTTAATTAAAAATAAGTTTTAGATTTTCCAATCAACTTAAAAAACAAACCAATTATTGTTGTTTTAAACTGCAGCGATTATTTATTTTTTTGCATTTAGAATTGCCAACTTCCCCAGAACATGATTGAAATCATATTAAAGAACGTTTTAAAATGTTGATAGGGAGTACAAAGTTTGTAGTTATTTAGGTTAGAACCAATCACAGTCAAATAGTTTACAACATGTTTGATTGGATACTGGACAGGAATCCCAGAACTCAGGTGCATATCTTAGTTAGAACCAATCTCAATTCACTTGATCAATATTTCATTTATTTAATAATTGGTTGATCAAGATGTTAAGTATTTGGCAGGAGTTCCAGATACCTCGGATCTTATTTTGGCTGATAGCACCTTCAATATCCGTGGATATAAGAGAATATGTGGGGATAAGCACCTTTATTATCTGTGGATATCAGAGGATATGTGGGGATAAGCACCTTCATTGTCTGTGGATATCAGAGGATATGCGAGAGCTGCGGGATGAAAGAAAACACAGTGAAATTTTTCAGGTACTTTTATTTTAGACGTTCAAAGACGTCGGTAACCACACATTTTGGTACATAACATCGCTCAACACAATTCTAGTTTAGTATGTTTAAATATATTTATATAGTATACAAATTATAAGTTATTCAGAAACTGCCAAGCATATTCCTTTATTTATTGTTTCATATTTTTATTTTATTTTTTATCTTTATTAAGAGTGATACAGCTCCAAATTATTTCTTCTTGACAAATTAAAATGGATTACACCAACTTTTTTAAAACGAATGACAAATAATATCCAATATGGTATAGTGAATGTGTCTATAAATGATTTTAGCGCTTGATAGCAACTTTGTCTCTTTGTAAGAAACGTGCGTTGTAAGACATCCTCGGAGCTTCACAAGATGGATACATTAATTCCCCAATTAAATTTGTATTACTCGTTTTAGTAAATTATGTGTAACCTCTTCTTTAATCAATAATGTGTAACTCAAGTGTTTAGTCCCAAAGCACCTTAACAGTAATTTATTGTGAAACAGCTTCAAGATGTCCTTTATTAGAATTCAGTGTATGATATAGAAACAATTCTTTATTCACTGCTTACAAACAAAGTTAAAGATTAGACCATAACCTATTTGAGATCATAATCATCTCTTCAAGCTTAGAGTTTGATCAATATTATGTTCAGGAATACTCTAAAGAAATTCTCACAAAAATGTTTTATGTAAATGTTATGAAATAATGTTGGCTTGTTGACTTTATAATAAATTTTAAAAGTAATTAATTAGATCAATTAATATACTTTAAAATAAATCATGCCTTGAGGATGAAGTTTGGAATAGAATATATAGCTTTAGTAGATTCTGACAACAAATACCTTTATAGAACAAAACAACTTTTGCTGGCCAACATTAATTATATTGTATTATATTACTTTGTTTTTCTATAGGTATTGATAAAATCGATCAAAAGTGACAGCTGCAGATAACATGACTTGATTTATGAATATATCAACTTAATAACTTTTGTAACTGTCAAAAAAAAAAAGTTCTTATCTGACTGTGATTTACTCTGAGTAAGTCTAAAGTCAACTTATTTTGTAGTCTCACAGCTTTTTATCAATTTAAATATGAAACAAATTGAACTCTGTAATTCTTTTATAAACACATCAAGAAATATAACTGTATGTCCAGGTCCAGGTGAAATGTTCGAGTATAAAACAAAGATGATTGACAAGGTTTATGCCTGGTGAATAATTATGCATTTTAATGCACTTCACTGCAACATATCTCCCCAACATCACATTGCTCAGAGCATAAACATTAAATAAAGGTCAACAAAACTATCATGTTTTATATTTTTATGCCGTGGACAATCAAGTCTGAAGACATTTTAAACTTTGAAAATAAACAAGGAGAATTTATATACATTTTTTAAAGCATTTTATTGTGTGTTTTTTCATCCCATGGTCACAAATAATACATATAAAACAAACATACATAAAACAAGATTGCCGACCTTCCAAAGTACAATAAAAACCCCAAGAGGTTGTATTTGGGATAGGACCTGTCCGCAAGCAACATGTGTTGTCAGCTGTACAACACAAATATTGGAACTATATAAATTAATAAATCAGTATGAAATGTAGAGTTGGCTGCCTTCTCTGCCATAAGCAAAGTTTTCATTTCCTTCACAAAAGTAATAATTATGAAAAAATGAGGTTAGTCCATGTACATTTGTATGTGTATGAAGCTTACAAGGGGAGGATATGTTTCTCAAGAAAATATATTAACTAAAAATATACTAAAATACTTTATACAGGATGAAGTATATACAAATAAAACCATCTAATCGTGAAGCCTTTTTAGTGATGCAATGTCGTCGTATGTGATTGGCTGACAGTCCAATCGTGTAAGACCACTGGTTTAAGTCCTGGGACATAATTTTACAATAGTATGTTTTAAAACAATACATATTTTATTGTAGATTTAAATTGTATTTTTATTTTTAAGATACTCTTAATTTCACACGAATCAAATGTAAAATTATTTTGTTTTATGAAAAATATGGTGTAAAATTATATATTTTCTACAATCAAAATTAATCAATATAAGTTAATAAGTAAAACTGTAAGTTACAAAAGGAATGTGCAGGATGTAAATATTATTTTAATTCAAAACTATCAGACACTTGTATTTTATTTATATAATATTTAATGTTATGTTGGCAATCTTTAGGCAATCTCAATTCTATACCCACCAAAAATAATACAGTCTCTACAATATTGACAGCAACGTCAAATTTTCGTAGCTAATATTGATCATTTGAAAATTATTTCCAAACTGCTCTTCACTAAATGTGTTTATGGACCAAATAAATAAATAAATACCATACAATCCTAACTTGTCAACTTGACTGCAAACAAATTTAGAATCTATTAAAAAATAAAATAAATATTTGGCAAGAAAAACGATTGACTAAAGAAGACCAATAAATTTATCCTTGAATTTACATTTGAAGAAAAGTTCATTACAAATTCTACAAAGCACATATTTTGGGTGAAAGGCAAAGAGGATCATTTGCTTAGTGGCACGTAATGAGCACGCAATGAGCATGTTACAGAAAATGTTGATCCCTAAATTTCCTTCATTTTTAAAACTATCCATATGTCATGAAAAAGGCACTTGTATCCATTGAAAACACTGAAAAGCTTCAAATCCACAAAATTCAGAATTTATTAGAATAACTTTACATCTCTCAGTAATAATTATAATCAATAACATCTGAAAGTTGCTCCTGAAAGATAGATTTCCATTTGTGTATAATATTATGACAATGTATGTATATGTTTATTAATATTTAATTAACTTAAATCCCAATTATAAAAAGGGCTTTTTAAATACACTATAACAAGACTAAAAGTAGCCAACAAAAAAACTAAGAACACTTTTAATTTGGTATTTAATTAATTTTCATTCTGATTAAAATAATTAATTCCACTTGAATTCACTTGTTTTGTTCATGGGTCTGTGGGTATTTCATAACATTATATTCATCAAAATATAGAAATTTAATTTACAAGACCAGGTAAATTATTGATGGGTTAACAACATCATCAATACAAACAGAGAGCATGGTTCGATTCCAGGCTCCTTGAATCCTTGATATACATTTACCGCGATATTCACTTGGTACTTGAATTTGGTCACAACAATTTAATTCAATGTTTCCTCCCACTCCATTTATAACCTCTTTGCCTTTCCTTGTCAAGCGTACTACTACCCACTATAAAAACATTGTCATTATTGAAGTTTATCACAAAGCCAGCATCTACTATAAAGCTTTTTTTTACTTTCACATTGAACTAGAGAGAAAGGGTTTGAAAACGCTGATTTTTGCAATTGACCTTTTTTACAAAATCAGCCTTTCTAAGTCAATATATACTTAAATCTAAAATGATTTAAATCACATTTGTTAAGTATACAGACAATAACTTGTGTTTCTTTTCTTTTGTGCATTAGAAGGTTCATTTTTGGGAATTATTGGAAATGTCACTTTTATGAAGTTGTAAAAAAATAAAAAATAAAGAAAACTGAAGAATATATATTGAAATGAGCTCATAGTTCCTACATAGGCCTATAGATAGATTAAAATTGTATTTATATTTGGTTTGGTATCACCAGTGGCCTCAGCAACAAATTATTTGATTAGAATAAAAAAGAATGTCAGCTAATAGTTAAAAGCTATCTATCTATCTCGTGGCGAATAGGTAGGACATTCGACAATTAGAACACGCAAACCAAATATTGCATCAAAATGTATTTTTCTGCATTCTATACTGCGCATCAGCATAATTGGTAAAGTGAAATGGTTTTACAGTTTTAAAAGCTTTAATTTTTGATTATGTGGCTACATTTTGAAATTTAGTAAAATTATTTCGCTGATTTTCATGACAACTCCATGATGTGACGTGACATGGAGGCGAGATGGCAGCAACAGGTGGACCAATCACACGCGGACGATATGAAATAACATAATATTTAGGCCATTAGTTCAATTTTATTCTTAAATCTTGTTTCCAGTTTTCTCTGATTTTTTATTTTTCAAAATTATAATATTTAATAAAGAATTGACTTTAGAGATATTTAATAATATATAATATTTCGAGTTATACCTCGACTACTTGAGGATGGTTGTATTAATGTCGATAGCTTAGTGGATCGGTGTATCACAGATGTGGTTTGGTTTGGTTGGGATTAGGATGCGAAAGGAAAGTAAGAAGATGTCAACATAATTATTTTGATAATGTTCAATTATTTCAAATACATTTCTTTGGTATTTCAAGAGTGTTAGTATGTTTTGTGTTTGTCAAAATAAAATATTTGTTATCAATATGATTGATTATCAAGTAAGAAATTATTGGGGTGTATTAATATTTTATTCAGAATGTTGTACAAAGAGAACTGCTATATTTAGGACAATAAAAAGTGGGTGGTAGTGAATACTTTATATGCTCCCTAACACTTAAGTTACCTATTTATTAAGTTATATATATAATAGTTCTTTCAGAATTTCGTAAAGTGTTATAGAAAATACTGGGGTAAGCCCAAACACACATAAATATTTGCAAGTTTCATGAACATGCATTTAAAAAATTCTCTAGAAAAACTAGAAAGCGTTAAGTACGAATATAGCAGCACTTCAAAAGCAGAAGGGATTTTTTAAAACATCTAATTAATGTTTTATTTATAACACTAGTTTCATTAAAAATTGATGCACAAGCTTTTAATTCTTACATTGGATGTTTTAATAGGAAATTTAAATATATATATACATTTTAAAATTTAATTTCCTTTTAAAAAAGCATTTTTGACACATCAGAAGCAGTCTATAAAACACACAATAGAGTTAATAATAAAAACAATTAATTATTGTGTCTTGTAACATTATTTAGGTTGGACTATTTACTTTGTAATGAATATCTTCTCAAAAATGTGTCTTTATTTCTCTTTTTAAATGACAATGTTGTGTAGAATATTAACAAACACATATTTGTAATTAATATAAATTATCTGTAACTTTTCAACTATGACCGATCCTGGCACTTTAAAAATGTGTTTTATATTTCACTAAACACTGGGTTGTGGGTATGTTCAGGTAAACTCTAAATACAATCACTTGACAAATCTACTATAACAAATCTTTCAAATAGGCTAACTTCTTTTGTACGAGAATGTGACAGGGTGTTGACCGCTTACTCTCAACTATAATGTAAGCAATGGTTGCACATATCTCTGATCTGTGTTGGTACCTCAACATAATTATAACAATTTCATCAATCACATTCTTAGACATCAGTGCAAAAATGGAGGCTTATAGTACCCTACTACCGATAAGTTTTTCAAACAAGATAATTGATGAAATATTGTAAAAGTGTGAGAATAATCATGGCCAAAATAGTTTAACACATTTCAATATTATGACTCTACATAGTAGAATGATACCAAGAGAATGTCATGCTCTTACGAGCTACTTTTTTTCATGTCAAAAATTATTAGAAGAAAACTGATAAATCAAATTTTTGAGCCATCTTAACTCTCTATCATTACTATCATACTCTCATATTTGTGTTTTAGATTTGTTACCACCTCGAAAAATGTGTAGGGGCCTAAGTCATTTCAAAGTAGATTTTTCTTAATGTTGTATACTGCAGTTCAAAATAATATTTTGGTCTTTTGAGGTATTAATTAATAGATTAAATAGATTAACCAGCAGCGGTATTTATGTATGTAGTAAGGATCCACGAACTAAACATTCCCATCTGGAATACTAATGCATAAGGTGAACTAAACAGTTTTAATTTGTGCAAATAAATAATTTTTAATGATAAGTCCTCACATTAACTGAATAATGTAAAGTCAAACATACCAGTGATAAAACGCTTTAAATATTGCACTCCAAAAGGTTTTAAAAATACATTTTAACGTTATCTTATGACAAACTATTTAATGTAGTAAAGAACTTCCGGCAGTTAATGTTGAATTACCAGTATACACAGTGGCCTTGTGAGGATGGCCTTTTAGCGCTACGACTCGAGCGACGCAACCAGACTATGGAAAACAACCGATTGTAGTTCGCCGAACATGGAGGAATGTCCACACGAGTACTGATGCTGCTCAGGAGTATCCAGGATCATCGGGGAACCCCCTGAGTTAGCACTATAGGGGTGGACTCTGTCACGGAAACCAAACCTCAGGTTGGGCTGAGGTTGCTCCTCCAGCACCGGCATGTCACAGGAAGGGGTAGAGGAGAGCACAGGAGTCCTAACGTTGACCCAACTAGGATCAGGGCTTACAGGGGTCCTTGGGTCGACCCGACAAGGGTCAGGATTAACAGGAGTCCTTGGGTCGACCCAACAAGGATCAGAACTCACGGGAGGTGTCCTGGTGCCTCCACTACACAACAACAACCTCCTCTCAATGTCTTCCTTGTCTTCAAGAACCACCTCTATGTCATCACACTCGTCCAGGACCTTGTCTACCTCAGCTAGCACGCTCTCTGTCAGACAACTCTCCCGTTCACCGCTACTGTCCAACCTTGGACGCTTGCAGTCAGACACAGGGACGGGCTGCAGGGGGGAGGTGTCCACGTCCACCACGTTCACATCCTCGTCCTCGTCGTCTGTATCGTCGATGGAGGTGAGCATACGCGGCGTCGGCGGCATGTAGAACTGGCTTAGGACGTCATGGACGTCGCAATCCTCTACTTCATCGAAGGGACGCTTCTTGGAAGAGGCGAAGGCACTGTCGCTGCATGTGACGGGGGGTGACGACGGATATGTCTCCGAGCAGGTCGGAGGTCGGGGGTGGGGTCAATCTTGCCCGACCCTCTACCCCTGTAGCATCCACTAACTCGTCGATGGAATCCGGACAAAGACAGTCCTCGGGCATGAGGAAGACCTCTGACTTGGTGATCTCGTTCTTCAGCAGACAGTTGTTGTTCCTTTTCTCCAGAGTTTGAGCGAATGGGGATGTGTTCTCCTTGTTGGCGTCATTCAGTGCAGACGCCTCAGAGTTCCTGGTGGTCCCAGAGACGCCACCGTCTTCACAAGGAGTATCTCTGGAGAAACCAGACAGTGTATTGCACCGGGGGTAGGAATGGACCTGCTGTTTCTGCAACTTATCTTCTTTGGCCTCTCTCTGTAGACGTTTCATCGTGTTGTTGATCAGCACCGATCTCCTCAAGGAACTCTCGGGGTCCTCTATTTTCTTCAGTTTGTTTATGGAAATCTTGAGCACTTTGCGTCGTTCCTCTTTGAGACGGTATTTGGCGCTGATCATGGTGGGCCTAGCCTTGGCGACGATCCCACCGCCGCTGCAGAAACTAGAGCCGTAGTTGTGAGTTGTGCCAAAAATGTTGTCATCGGAGTCGCCATTGTCCAGCACCGAGACCTTCATTCCGTCTCTAAGCAGAGCAGGAGTGGTTGGAGGCGTAGGGTCGTTACTCCTGCGTGCACCTGCAACACATTCAGTTCCATCATACCTTGTAGACTGTGGCACAGACAGTTAACAACAATTCCAACATGCGTTTGAATGATCACTAGTGTTGCAAGCTACTACCCACAATGCAATGTTAATATGGCTAGAGCTTTGTGAAGGAGACATGAAACTTCATTCACAAACAAGTATCCCGTTCACGGTGCCATCATTCACCTTCAATTATTTTATCGCAAGAAAATAGCAACTCTAGTGTTGGCACTACGTTGATATTATCACACTTCCCTGACAAGGTTTCATTGGGTGATAAAACTGTCGGCCTGTTTTAGAAAGACGACAAAAAACATCCTGAAACACACTTTGGAGATTTCACTTACGTTTTTAATTTTAGACAAATGTTAAAACCCATTTTTGATACATATTTCTTTTAATCAGCTTTGATGAAAGTTTAAACTGATTCCGAAATAATATTATAATATCAAACCTTTTGCAGAACAGATTAGGAATATTTATATTTGTCTTTTAATCAGCCGCTGACACTGATATTAATGACCACAGCTTTCCAGAAGTAGTTCATTTAAACATGTCACTAGACACTAACAATGTTCGCGGCCTGCAGAGTGAAATACCTGGGATTGGTCCACATGTCATCTTCTCTGTACAAACATACATGGTC
>CABFWB010008839.1:0-15822 GCA_902151455.1 Timema bartmani
TTTTTATTGCGCCTTGTAATGGCTATTAAGATGAACCATTTACCTAGGGTACTCTTGTCTTTTACATTACTAATTGGAGAGTTGCCAATGGCGACTAGTATATATCTTTATGATAGTTCTTTGGGGTCTACAGGTTATCATTTCAATATTTAGCTATTATCGTTACACATCGCATTTTGAACAGGGTCAATTTAAATATGTTTTGTTTGTAAATTCTTTGGTTGGCCATCTTAAAGTTTTGGGCTCGTGCCCCAAATCATTTATTTCGGCTTTGTTTGTAACGACCATTTGGTATTGTTGTCATCGCCTAACGCTGAGCATGTCTCTCTCTCTCTCTCTCTCTCTCTCTCTCTCTTCGAGTGTTGTTATTTATTGAATAAAGAAAATTAAAATAAACTCTCTTGGGATCAACCTGCCTTTTATTAAGGTAATATGGAACACCCAAATTTAAGGGGGGGCTACAATTTGTACACTTTTAAGATATAGAATTAGGAACGAGATATAATTTAAAAATTTCAGAAATAAACCAATATCATTTCCCCTATTAACTTATGTAGCATTTGGCTACAAGCATAGAAGAGTTGAGTCAGGAAAATATACAACCTACCTTCTTTCACCGTCACTGCGCCTTGGACTATAAGCCGGAGAGAAGAACAACAACACAAGCGAGCTTAATCACAGCACGATATAGACTGGCCATTGCCTTCAAGGCTCGAACCGTGCCCACTAGATTGCGCCAATAACCAGATACAGTCCAAAGGTCTTAAACTGTGAAGAGAGGTTGTTATACTATAATCTATAAGATTCCAGTTGTTTGTAGTGTATTGTTGAAGTTATTGTTGTCACGCTCGCTCCTTCCCTTTGTGATCCATATGTTTTCCCCCACCGGGTATCCTCTTCTCCAATATTCTCTGTCTTTTGTATTTATATATATATAGTGCCGGCGTGGCTGCTTGTTGGCACTCTTGTACTTAGCTTGAATGGAGGAATAAGAAGCTAAGGCTTCAGCTTGTTAAAATGTAAGAAAAAAATTCTATTCTGACTAAATTATTATTTAAACCTTTATTTTGTACTTTAAAACTTTTCCAAATTTATTTTTTGGCAACTTAGTATTAATTCAGCAATGGGAATTTATGATAGGTAAAGATCTTAGATCGATATTGGACTTTGGATCGATTAATTGATGGATATCGTTAGTTCTGAATTGTTTATTGGGTATCGATTAGTTTTGAAGAGATGACTTTTCATCTAATTATGAGACGGACAAAATATATTATGAGGGCTAATGTTAGTGTTTTATTCTTTTTAACGAACTTTGATTTTGTCTTTTGTAAATATATTGAAACAGATTTCACTTATAGTTAAAGATTTATTCTTGATAATGTTAATTGAATTTGGTTGTGCAATTTATTTAAAGTTTTAGTGTATATGGGATTATGTATAGTAGACTTAGAAAAGTTGAAGGAAATTTAAGAAATTTTCTTTATGAATTGTAAAGATAGATTTTATAATGGACATTTTTTACAAGGGTCACGTAACCATATCAGTTGGTTCCATGCATAAAGGAAAGAGTTAATTATTATTGTTATTTTTTGATGTAATAATTTCGAGCTCATATTGACATTCTATCTTGATATTTGTTTTGCATTGATTATGCTATATCATATAGAACTCTTTTTTTATTTGCCAGCTCGGCTATCATTGTAAATGCTTACTATTCCTATAAACTGTTATATATTATTCAAAATATCTATATATCTTTACTAATATATTTACTTATTGTTAGTTATCAATAAATATCAACAAAACAACCTGAAGTTTCTTTAATATTTGAATTAGTAATAATATCCTTGGGTTATATGTGTTTTCCTTATCTTTTTCTTTATGGGTACTTACACTTTAATTTTCTTTGAAGATGACCGTCAACTTATTATTCCCGCAACTAGTGTGAGTTGCGTGTTCTTAGTTTTGTATGTCGATTCTCAGGCATTCAATACAAGAACTCCAGCCACTCACTCTTATTGCCCCTTTTTCTGCCCCCTTGTATTTATTTGGACATCCTATTGTGGTGTAGCTTTGCTAGGATGGTTCACTTACATCAAATAATAAATGTTGCTTTGTAAACGATTAAGTTATTTTTGACCTCGCCAAAAATATATGATATCTTATTAGTTTATCAAAATTGCAATATATCAGAGATAACTGAAATTTTATGTGAGTTTGTGGGTGCTCTAGTAATTTAACACAATTACATATTTGTGAATTTTATGATATAGTTAAATAATTATTTCCCACTTATAATTCTTTGTCGTTCATGTAATTGTTTGCAGTTTTCACCATCTGTTAATTATACACTTGCTTTTAATTTGGTTTTTATATTTCAATTAATTTGTTAACCATTTCTTCAGAAAACAATAAGTAACATTACAAAAAAAAAGTTTTAAAATTACTTCTCTATAAGTTAGCTTGTTCATAATAATTGTTTTACAAATTATGTTAGATTTATAGGTTTAATATTACTACAAGAGTGACTTCTGTTGACATCAATTAACGGGGTTGAAGTTCAACCAAAGATTTTCCCCAATCCAATTTTTTTATCCCATAGACACTTAGAAAATACTCCCTTATTCAAATGGTTTGAACCAGTCATGCAACTAACAAGAAATCACTATCTTTAAATGCACAGCCACTTGGAATCAGATTTTGATTAATGCAGGTGGAATTTAGTTGACATGTTGACACATTTTGATGACATGACTGATTTTTGATTAGGTATACTGATCTAATCTGGGTTACATTTTAAAATTACAAAGACAATTTTATTAAATAACTGTTAATCCATAGGTAATAATTAATTGGACCCTCATCAGTGAGCACACTGGATAAGGCAGCAACCTTGTTTGGTCTGGTATTTTCAGTGATGAGAAGGTTGAGGTTTAATTCCAAGCCGAGTGTAATAAGCGTGGTTTTTCCTAAATAATTTTCCACTCTACATCCACAAATTTGGGTACATTTCCTCCAAACGCTACCTTCCTCATTCCTACCATATCAGGGTAATTATATTGATAGGCCAGACTGGTGCACACAAAAAAACTGGTTGAACAAGGTTCTCATTTTGAAACTCTATGAAACTAGTTAACATTGATAACATAACCCCTGCTGTTTTATAAGAGCTATTTTCACTAAACAACATGATAGACAATATTTCTTCTCATGATATTTTACATTCCATGGTTATCAAGTACATTTTTGCATTCCAAAACAATACATACCATAATATATAAACAAAAATAAATTTAGTTCATTAAAAATGTTCTAAAATATACATGTAAATATGATTTTATTTGAGCATTTCCATTATTAAATTAATTCCATCAAGTGATAAGATGATTACTTTCAAGCATGTTTATTTATGAGTTTAACTTTCACTTCTGATACAGTGTCTCAACTCTCCTGATTATATGGACTCTGAATAAATGTTATCCTGCCTGTGAATGCTTCAATCGAAGTCGGCAACCAAGTTGGAACATAGATTTTCTTAAGATCCTCAGGGTTTTTAGTGCGATGTTTGAGAATATTTCTTTGGGTAGTAACTGTATGTCTAATATAATGTAGAATCTAGTAATCATAATCTCCATAGTCATCATCTACACCAGGTGGTACAAATGCACCATTAAGAAAGTTTGATATACCTTCACTGAAACCCATAGCACTAGCAATACCATAAACTAGTCGCATCACAAACAAGCGTACAAAGTTGAACATACTGGTTTCTCGAGATTGAAGGTTTTGTTTGCTCTTCTTTCGATGGCATCCACATTCAACCTAAAGTAAATATTTTTGATTAGCTTTTGATTCATTTTTCATGTAAATAAAAATAAAAACATAAAAATAAAACATCCAGTGGCTATGCCACTCCGATACCTAAAAATGTTTCCTTTTTAATGGCCTATAGCTATAGCTTTAATAAATATTACAGTATTAATAACTAATTGTATAATTAAGATTATAATACACACAGAGAAAGCGAGGTTAGTTTGTTTGCAATTTTCCTGACACCATCATCGAAAACCAGGTAAAACATTATGTCCTACCATATGACATCATTGCTAAGGACAACAAACCAATGAGGCCAGATCCTTATTCATGTTTGCCTAAAATGAAAATATTTTGACAGTTGATAATGGATTTAGTAAACAAGGGAATGGTTCCTCTTTCAATGTCTATCTATTCTAATCCCCCTTCAAAAGTTTTATTAATCGTATATTCCTCCTCACTGCTTAACTTATTGGGGTCTTAAAAAATTAATAAAACCCCAACCACCCCAATTTTGCTTTAAAAACACTTTAAATTGTTTTAATAGGAAATTTCAAGGATAATTGTAGTTTTTAGAAAGCTCATAAAAAATCCAGTTTGACTCCGCTTTTGACAAGGAATTAGTCTACTTTTTAACATTTAGGGAGTCCTACATACTAAATCTTGATTGATTTGTACCTCTATTTTGTTTAATGTGCACTTAGCCTTCTGAGCAATCAAACACACTGCCTTTGTCAGATCTTGGCAGGTCTGAGTTTAATCATGTCTTACTTGGCATTAGTATTGGAGGGCAAACCCATAATTGAGCTCTTGACTTGTTTTTGTCTTATTGTAAGTATACATTGTTTTTAAATATTGGTGGTGAAAATAACATTTAAATAAATACTGGATTATTATATTTGCTCAAAATAGGTTTAACTGTAAATTCAGAGAAAGTCATGTGGGCTAAGAAGTCAACAATAAATTATGGCTATACAATTTCCTAAGGTTATTTTTTTTCTTGCCCCCAAATGTGTTAGACCTATTAATGAGTTGACCGTCCAAATAACCTTTTGAGAATATATGCTTAATATGTGTGATTAATATCGAAATTATCTGACATTTCCTACCCTTTAAATTCCTTAAAAAGTAAGGGGTAACATTTATGTGGGGGCTGAAACAAACTGAAGGTTTAGACACTCCAAAGCATAAGTTAATGGTTGGGTTCTGTCCTATGCCTGTCGCTTTTGGAAGAACCTATAGCGTCTACGAAACGATAATATCTGTAAAGGGTGCTCTTAAACAATTTGGGTGGACAAAAGTGGTATCACAGTGTTTTTTTTCATCTCTAATTTTCAAGGAGGGCAATGCAATAGTCTCGTTCTGCATACCCACTCACCCCCTCCTGGCCTGAACAAACTGTCACAGTGTTGTCAGGTGTCCATCTCAACAGAACAAAAATGTAGCTGCCTATGCCAATGAACAAATACTATACACTTTTACACAGAGAAGAAGGGAGGGTAGGGATGTAACATTAGGAGAACTAAGTACGTGACCTTCAGGACATTATATCTGTCCTCTTTTCAGGGTCCTGGAATAGTCTCCACCCCTAGACACTTATCTAATCAGCCACACCCTCATATCTACTACTTCCTTCTCCCATACTTCCCTTCTCAATGAAGCACCCCTTTTTTAATATACATTAAAAAAATGTGGCATACAACAAATGGAAATAAATAATGAACAGTTAAAGGGGAAGGCTTCTTGGAAAATAAACTTAACACACACAACTTTGAAATAAAAATATAGTTTATTCAAAATTAAAAACAAAATGGTTTCATCAGTAATTAAATTGAATAGCAACCTACATAACATGTGTCATTAGAATCCAAAATTGAATCTGGCGCGTAATGAACAGAAAATTACAATTGTTCTTATAAGCGAACAATTGCTTAGCCAAAAATACTCCCAAATGTCATATTACATGGGAGGAGCACAACTTAAGCAGGGCATTCTACCCGAACACAGTTTACTTATGACATAAAACATAACTATATATCCCAAATGTATATTACTTATTACTCACAGTTCTATTTATATCTCCAATGATTTGACCAATTTATATTATTCGCTAAATAAGGTGATGTCCAAAAATAACTATAAACTGTATAATATCTTGTTTTAAATTCTACGGAACAATTTTAAGCTCATGACCAACAAAAGATTAATGTTCTCCAAACTAAGTTATTCTCAAAACTACAAATTTAAATATTACTGAACGCAATTAAACCCATAACCATAGTGAAAATTTTATCTAAAATAAATTATTTTATAAAAAATAGAAAGGTATCCACCCAAATGTTCGCAATTATTTCGCTGAAATGTCCATCTCAATTGAGAAATATTATTTATACTTAATACTATTATCTGTGGCCAAGCAAATGTAGCAACATAAAGTCACCATGTAACTTTAATTTAAACAAACTTGTAATGATTATCTATGACCAGAATTACATACTACACGAGTTCCTTAAGGCCAATTAATCTTGGATTGAAATTATTATGTTACATTTAAAACAGATTTATTAAATCATTCGCCAAGAAAATAATTTAGTACTTATATTTTTTTAAGATTGCAGGTGACTAACAAAATAGCACCTCGTTCCCTATTACATTCTCTATTCTATTAAAGCTACTCCATGGCTATTTATACAGTCCCAGAAGAGGTAGGTAGGAGAAAAGGGCGAGGAGGTTACAAGCGAAATCACCTGGTCAAGGAGGAGTATGTTGTGATCTCCTCTTGCCACTCATGTGGGTGGAAAAGACGTCACTGTCTCAAAACTCATTGAAGGTGCTAAATGTTTGTAAAAAGAACTGGAAAAGGAACATCTTGTCCACACTGACGTAATCTTGCCCGGCTTTTCAGTTGAATACTGTATCTCTTTCGGGCCGGTCAAAGCGGAGGGTGGTCGATGGTGGTTGGGTTATATTGGATGGGGCAGTGTTGGAGACAAGGTAAGTTCATACTATCATACTAGCTGCTTATTATTTTCGAGGTTTGTTAATTACGTGGCTTGCAGCCCTATTCAATCTAGAGCATGCAATGATGACGTATGACTAAGAACTCAGACTCAACTGTCCTGAGTCAGCATTCACTTATTCGTACCAAGTCATGTTTTCAAAAACATAGATTGTTTTGGCGATTAGCATTACATAGAGTATTGTCAAAACTTTTAACTTAGGGAAAAAACACTCCTCCTTTTTTGGAATATAACAGCTAATTTTTATATCTTTTGAGGAGAGGGGGGCAGGAGGAGAACATCAGTTGACAAGGGGCTATTTCTAAGTGCTCTACATACTCTGCTACAAAGTTACGGCAACTTTTGAGGAGAACATCCTACAGCTCGAGTCCCTGTTCAGTATGGAGGAGGACGCCCCAACCCATCTTAGACGTCTGAGTTAGATAACTGCGCAGCGCCTGGCGGTTGGGTGTTCGACAACTGAGTTATAACACCGAATATAGGTCAGGGTGCGGAATTGCTGATTATGAACATTGATAGAATGAGGATCTTTTTCTAAACTCTTTCAATTAGTTCTAAAACCTACATCACATTTATACACTCGTAAAGTAATTGTCCCAGAAGACTTAATGCTAGCCTTCTGAACGACACAAAATTACATCGAGAATTGAACCGAATTCATCTGGACCATTCTTCATCTCCCAATACCTATTTTCTAAGACTCTCTAGGACCTCCGAGAGCCCCATTATGGCTTAGGCAAGAGAGAAAAAATCATAAATATTTCTTGTACCTTTGTTAAATCTGTTTTGTCTTACACGCAAAAATAGGTGATAGATCTGTTAAGCTGTCAGTCTGAACTAATACATATGGAAATACAAGGTAAGATGAATGACCATAATTGCATGCTTCACTAAGTTGGCTACAGCACTGATTAAAGGAAACTGCATAATGATTTCCCATTGCTGGTCAGTTTCCTGTGAGGCTCTCGCTTTGTGCTTGTTCATGAACCAACAATATGGTGTTAGTTCGACCACACAAGATGAACTGCTCATGATGATTTTACAACTCAAGTGATTTTCCATTATTTTTCCAGACAAATGTCGCGGAAGTTTATTTTATATATCCGAACATTATTCTATCCGCTGATAAAATTTGATAGTTTCTACAAGTTTATTAAAATAAGTTCCGTAAAACATAATGATTACACATTGGATGTTTGTGTTAGCTTGTTTTGTAAGGTATACAAATACTTACCACTAATGATACTATTATTAGCAGTGTACCAACACAATAAAACATATGCCGGATGTTTGCCATGGTTCAGATGCCGCTTTTGTAGACCATCATTCTGAAACATTAATATTGGCACAAAATGGTCTAAGGCGTCAAGCTCGTGTTAGACTGTCCTGCTGATGTCGGGGAGATAGGGGTTCAAATCCTTGTTGGGTGTACTAAGGATAGTTATCATAAATGGTTTCTCACTCTCCTTTCTCGCAAATGTGGGTAGATTAGCTCTAAAATGCTTACTTCCTCATCCCTACCCCATTAGAGTAATTATCATGTATGTGTATAATTTGAACAGGTAGTAAGACACAGTGATATATTTAAAAAACTAGCAGGCACTAATTATTCAAACATTTTATCTCCGTATTTCAAGATCTCTACGTGAATATGAATATTAAAGGTTAAACATTTTCACTGGCTAAAATTTATTCAAATCAATGGGCTTGATCGTGAGCATGATTTGAATTTTTATGGGTCAAATATTTAATGGTATGTGTGGGTCATTCTGAGATTATATAAGAGAGGTCCAAGTCACCAATAGCCCCAAAATTACTACATAATACAATAATCACCAAATTAGTATGTTGGTAAATTGCTTGGGATGCACAATGAATACGTTTTTGTAATTTTATTATTGTTTTTATTTACAGGTGATTTTGGTGGATAATAAATGTTACACGCATCGGTGGTTGCATGGTCTTAATTCCTCACTCTCGTGTTAGACTAAATTGCCGTTGACATAGAAATTTGTGTTTTAATCCCATTCAGGTGTACTAAGGGTGTTTTTTCCTAAATGACTACTACCCTTCCTCTACACAAATGCGGGTACACAACCTCTGATATTCAACCTTTCTCATCCCTATTTCAGAGTCGTAAATAATGTATCCGTATAACCCGAACAGCGGCTAAAATTTGGTGAAACAAATAAATGTTTGGTAAATCTTGGAGTAAGTGCTCACATGCCAGTGTTACGGTAAACACGTGCAATTGCCCATGACCGACGTCCACCCACCCCCACCCCCTTTTCCTGCATCGAAGATAATTTAAGACATCGAAACCTGTACCTAATGTTGTAAAGAGTGGGTAACTCCTATATACAGCTAACTTCTCCCTTGCTCTATCTTCTACATGACTTAACGTCTCCTTTGCTTTATCGTCTACATGACCTAACATCTCCCTTTCTCTATCCCCTACATGACCTAACATCTCCCTTGCTCTATTTCCTACATACCTAACATCTCCCTTGCTCTATCTACTATATACCTAACATCTCCCTTGCTCTATCTCCCACATGACCTAACATCTCCCTTGCTTTATCTCCTACATGACCTAACATCTCCCTTGCTTTATCTCCTACATGACCTACATCTCCCTTGCTCTATCTCCTACATATCTAACATCTCCCTTGCTCTATCTCCTACATGACCTAACATCTCTCTTGTTCTATCTCCTACATTACCTAACGTCTCCCTAAAATGTTCTATTCATTAGATTATTAAGGTTAGTATCCCTCCTACATGACCAAGTATTTGTTTTAAAATACATAATTCTATTAATACTAGCATATTTTAGGCCTATGCATATCTTAATTATTACTTTTATCATAACAGTAAATGTCTAATTATTATTTTTGTATTAAAATTACTAATTTGCAGATCAAATGAGTGTTTTTTTCTTTCCTATAAGTCCTCTTTTTTCACTATCACAGTTAATTAAAATTAAATAAATATACTAGTGTCACCACCCCCTTGACTTTTGCCCCGTGGGCGATTTGTCAGGAGGGTTGTGGGGAATTAGAGGTGTGACTGAGAAGACAGGTTGGAAGGTGGTTTTTTATGTTATTGATTAGCACTAGTATAGCATGTACAAAAATAAGTATAGGCCTACCCTGATTTTGGTTGGAGGAACAGTTTAGAAAATTCAAGCATATTTATTTGTGGCCAACATTTATGAGATTTTATTTCTTATGTTATTTAAAAGTATTGATAATATCTATCAAAAGTGTCAGCAGCAGATAGCATGACTTCCCTACCAATATCATACTAAATATAAGTAATGGAGTCATGTATGTTGAGTGAAGTTAAGCTGAAGAAAAACTGTCCTGTTGCTTACCTGTGCTAAGATAAGTGCCCGTGTTCGATGCCCGTGAGGCCTACTTGCCTCCATACTCGCCATTGCATAGCCATCCTCCAACACTACTCTCTTGGATGCTATTTAGCTATAAGCACTTGTCAAAGGATAACATAATTATTATTTGTTTATTTGAGGTATTTAACGTGTGTTTTGTGAACTAATTATATCAGCACTCGAGAATGCCTATGAGCGAGAGCGAAATTGTCTACCAATTTTGACGGAATGGTATTTCCACATACCTTCCAGGGTTCCTTTACATACCACAATCAACATGGGACCGACGGCTTTACTTTCCCTCCGAAGGAAGTTGTGCTACGAATTTTTATCGCTCAAGAAAACTGTCGACCCCGGCTGGGTTTGAACCCATGAAAATCGGGTGCTAAGGCAAGCATTTTACCCCAAGACCAACGAGGCCGATCAACGTATAACATTACTAAGATTTCTCGATGTTCCTATTTTAATCCACCTACACATGCAGGTAAAAGAGAGAGAAATAAAAATTTGTTTGAAGCTGTTTTCTAACAAGTGGGCATTTTTTAATATTACTTACATTTTATATGATATGCAATAAAATATGTTATTTTTAGAGAGGTTGAATCCTATATTTCTCAAATCCGAATCCAAATATATTTTTTTTTCGAATCTCGAATCCAAATTCGAATTCTTGAATCTTCAAAAGTAGGCTACATTTTTAGTTTGTCAAAAAATTGAAAAGTATATTTTAGAAAAGCAAAAAAATTGACATAAATAAAATAACGTATTAAAGCAAAATTGTCATTTTTTTCTAATTACGTGAATCTATGTAGTTGCTGAAAAATTGCATCTAAGGCCTTAAAAATTGAAGATTCTCGAATTTCTTGAATACCATAGGATTCGAGGGATTAGAGGACTCGAGCATCCCATCTCTAGTTATTTTATTGGTTATCAATATAATTATTAGATGAATAAATAACAAGTATTAGTATATAGTTATCTAATGTAAAAAATTGCTTCGGTTTTTCCCCCCAGTGCTTTTTTTTAAGCACCGTGTCTTACTACCCATTCGGGTTTTACGTTTATGTACTAATACACTAATGGATTATGGATGAGGAAGGTTGAATTTAGAGTAAGTATCCGCATTTGTGTGGATAGATAAAGGAAAGCCCTTTAGGAAAGCCAGCCTCAGTACACCCGACTGGGATTGAGCTACGATCTACCAGTCATCGTCAGTCTAGTCCATTGCGAGAGTAGCATGCAGACACCGAGGCGGGTCATTGCTTCTTACTAACCATCCGGGTTATACATAGTTTAATTACGCTAGTAAGATATGAATAAGGAAGTTAGAATTTAGAGCAAATGTACCAGCATTTGCAAGAAGGGAGAGTGTTAAACCATTTAGGTAATAGCAACCTTAGTAGATCTGGCTGAGATCCGCTCTGATCCGCCATGACCTGTAAATGAGACTAAATGTGTTTGACACTCAAAACGAGTGCCCACAGGCTCAGGTTTTATGACCGCTTATGTTAGGTTTTTGTCTCACGTTTTTATGCCTCTTGTATTTTTTGGGCTTTCAAGTTGGTATTGTCAGCTGTTTTAGGTTAAAGGGCTCGCTTCAGTATCCGATACTCTTGGGGTTCAAACTCAGCCGAGGTCAACAGATTTTTCTTAAGATATATAAATCTGTAGCACAACTTCCTTCGAAGGGAAAGTAAAGCCGTCGGTCCCATGTCGATATTGGCACGTAAAGGAACCCTTGAAGGTATGGGAAAATACCTTTCCGGAAAAAATTGGTGATCTCTCTCACGCTCGCTCAGAGAATTTCAGTGTGGAATGGCACGGGGAACAACCACACTTCCTGAACTCCTCTAGTACATAAGATTATTACCAGATGGTGTAGGCAGCGCTAACCAACAGAAGGGATGAGTTAATGTCCAACACTGCAAGGATATAAACCACATCAAACCAACCTTTGGATTGTTGACTTAATAAGATAATTATATTTATAGAATAAATATTGTTATTAATAAATATTTCATTCTGTACACTTCATATGAATGTCAAGCTATAGTAAATTTCAGCCCCATAGATTAATTACTTTACCTTGACAATGGTACGTGAAAAGCATAAAATAGCAAGTTTGAGCCATTAGAGCTCGTGAGCTGTAATGATTTGAAATCATTGAATCACTATTTATATCTTATAATTAATACAGTTTTTAAAATTGTGCTGTAACGCTTTTACCGTCGAATGAGTTTTTAAACAAGGGTTGTGAAGTAACAAAAGATATTTATTTTCCATCAATCTGAAATAATCCTGTTTTAAACGTAAATTACATGACTTCACAGTCACTTTGATCAAAAATGAAATTTACTACTCTTATTTAATCTAAGCTGCATGGAAAAATGGAAATTCATACTGAAAAACTCTGGGAATTTGATAGGAAGAAAATAGTGTTAGCCCTGATGTATTAATAGTTGATGCAACGTTAAGTTAAACATTTCCTCAAAATATTTATTGTAGTTTTAAAGTAATTAAACGTTTCGATTCGTCTGATAACTAAAATTATACGCAGATCCACATATTACTGGAGACCGTGCACAATATTTAATTCATACTCTAAAATATGTTTCTTCTGGGCTGTATGTATTTTATATTTTCTTATTGATATGTTAATCGTCTTCCAAACGGAATGAGTTAACGGTATTTATCAATTCTAAAGAGATCTATTGTAGTTACAATACTCTTACTGTTATGTGAAACATACGGTACTCCACAACGCTACAATAATGACAACGCTGGTACCTTTGTGCCACTTGGCCTTACGGTACTTGAAACACGTCATGTTTCAACCAATACATTCTATGAGAAGTGTTTTTCTTAGTAAAAGATGAATGTACTCACGTGTCTTTATTTAAAATATTAAAAAAATTTTTAAACTGAACTGTTAACTTTATAGTCTCTTGCGTATTAAATAAGTACTACCTACTTCAATAGCCGCTGGGTCTAAGGCACTACTCTCGCAGTAGACTAGACTGTAGAAGACGGGAAGATCAAAGTTCAAATCTCGGTTGGTTGTACTGAGAGTGGTTTTTCCAAAATGGTTTTCAGCTTTCCCTTCAAGCAAATGTGGGTACACTTTCTCCAAATATAACCTTCATAATTCCAAAAATTACTAGCGTAATTAGTAAATAAGCGTGTAACCCGAATGGGTATTAAAACACGATGCTAAAAAAATATTCGCGTCATCAGCGTAACAGACAAGATGAGATTGATGCCTTTGACCACGTTCCCACAAGTGCGGGTTGACCAAAATTGAATAAATTATGCTCAATGCAAAAATAATATAAATAAATTATTTACTCTTGATAAAGATAGCACGTATTTTATTCAAGGGACCAGGTAATAAAGCTACAATAACTCCTAGTAATGAATCTAGTTCAAACCCGCCTCGGTGGCGTAGTTGGCTAATGCGCTAGTCGTGTTGAGCTCGACTGCCGAGGACGGGGAGATCGAGGTTCAAATCTCGGTCGGGTGAACTGGGGGTGGTTTTTCCTAAATGGTTTTCCACTCTCCCTCCACGCAAATGCGGGTTCACTTCCTCTAAATTCAACCCTCCCAATTCCTAATCCATTAGCGTAATTAGTACTTAAGCGTATAACCCGAACGGGTAGTAAGACGCGGTGCTAAATAATAATAAATAATCTAGTTCAATGATTTGCAATGTGAGAAAAATGTGCTCAAAGACGGCATTAAAACACAAAATTTTTTCCTACTTTAATAAGAATCGGTTATCATTTTGTTTTACTCGTATATCAGTGTTTACAAACCGGTGGTACATGGATCACCACCGGCCCGTGGGCTTATTACTGCTGGTCCTCAATTGTAGCTATAGGCCCTACTTGTATTTTAACTTGTACAAATTACTGTTACATCTTTTTGTAACACCGACCTCAGTTACCAGACTAGATGAACTTGATGTTCAGTTTGTATACCCTCCAATTCGAGTAACAAGTGTATTAAAAATGTATATACTGTACTTAAATTTAAATAATATTATCATCAAGGTGGTCTATCAAACCGCTGCAGATCTATATCCTCACTTGTCAGTTGCTTCCATCTTATCCTGTACATAGCCATCTCTTCCTCTGGCCCTATCTCTATTGCATCCCTTTTTTAATCGTATATCCATCCATATTTCTATTGGTCCACCCAAAGCCCTCTTCTCTTCTGGAAATCCGTCGTATACTTTTTTTTATGATTTCTGTTCCTGTTCTAACATGTCTCCACCATCTTACTCTGTATCCTTTTACCACCGCTACTATGTCAGGATTTGTGTATAGCTGGCTATTTTTTAATATTTTTTTTAGCACCGCGTCTTAGAAACCCGTTCGGGTTATACGCCTATGTATTCATTTTACTAATGCATTAGTAACTAAGGTTTAATTCAGAGAAAGTGCATAAGCATTTTCATGAAGGGAAAGTGGAGAACCATTTAGGAAAATCACCCTCAATGCACCCGACCGGGATAAAACCCCGATATCCCTATCTTTGCCAGTCTAGTCCAACTCGAGAGTAGCGCGTTGAGCCATGCGGCCACCGAAGCGGGTAATTATCTATGCTTTTTAATCCTCTACCAGCCATACGGGAGCAAAAATTTTATTCAGTATTTAAATATATATATATAATTATCATATACATACATTTGGGTAACACGTATTCCAAATATATATTTTTGAAACGAATGCTTACTTATTTTATATATATTGTATACACACATTTGGAATATCCTAATGCACTTCTTACCCAAATCGGAGGGTACGTAGACTAAAAGTCAAACTAATTTTGTTTGATTTGCTTTTGACCGGGAGGTTGGGGTTCCAATCTCAGTTGGATGTATCGAGGGTGTTTTGTCTTTAATAATTTATCATACTCTCTCTTAACGTTAATGGGAGTACATTTCCTTAAAATAATTCTATCGTCCTCATTCCTACCTGGGTAGCGTAGCCAAAATAAGTATCACCTGGACAGACGTGGTGAAAAATAACTTTAGTTATTATGGACCGGATGGTTTTCCTATTTGGTACACTCTTACTACCCGTCCGGTCTGTCGACATTGTGTTACACTAATGAGGTAGGGTTTGGTATGGTAGAATTTAGAAGACATTTACTTGAATTTTCGTGGAGGGAAAGCGGGAAACAATTTTGGGGGATTTGAACCCTGAAATACGAGTTTTATACAGTAAATTTTGCCAAAATATGACAGTAAGCCAACCATAGATAGATAGATTTGAGCGGTTAAATTTTTTAATAATAGGCTTTAAAAATAATATTAATTCTAATTAATTAAAATAAATGGCATTTGAGAGTTTATAATTTATAAACTATGAAGATAGTTAATTTAACATATATTCAAAAAGGTCGCACCGAACACCTCAAAATGCGAAAGGTCCTCCATCCGTGGTCTATACTATATAACCACCTGTGCTAATAACTTAATCTAAAGTGTATGGTATGAGAATGGCAGATTAAAAAATTGAATCCACGTTTAGAAACGATGCGAAAACCATTGGTATTCAAACTGAAGACATACCCACCAAAAACGATCAATCT
>CABFWB010008841.1:0-15820 GCA_902151455.1 Timema bartmani
CTTCACTCCCCTTCGAAATCCATGACGTCACAAATAAGAACTATACTAGCTAGAGCAATGGGATGAAAGTTGGACAAATAGTGACTTTCAACCACTATTAAATGGACTAGTGCACGTCTTGCATGCATATTACGGCCACTACCATGTATGTTTTTTTTTTCAAACCCACTGATGCTTGAATTACAATTAAATGATTACCAGGCAAAATACATTTTTTGCAAACATTAAATAAAATAATTATAGATCTGCAATCAAAGGCAAGCATTGCTTGCCTTGCTTGCGATGCCACTGCTGCCAAATCATATCTTGCTCTGCTGCACATTGCCAAGAATTTGTCAAGTTTCTCAATATTATCACTGATGCTGTGCGCCATGAAAAATAAGCTCAATCAATTGGCGTAACTAGGCCATGCTGCCAGGCTGATTACATAAAGTTCTGGTAATTGTGCTGTATTTACGTGCACAGATTGTTTCCACTCTCTGTTGTAACTACAGTATTATTATTGTCTTGTTAAGACTGCAGTACACGTTGCTAAGCTAGGGATGTTACTTCAATATGTAGTTAGGTTCTTGAAAGAGAACACTGGAGGTTATTAAATAGTGTGACTCAATTTTTGACTGATGTAGATTTTATGTTTAGGAGTAAATATGGATAGAGCCAAGAACATGACTGTGTGTCCAAAGGAATGGATTCATAGAGATCCAAATGGTTTTGATAAAGTTGACATAATACAATACTTGGGAAATGTACTTACTATAAGTTAGCTAAATTTGATTCAATAAACGGGGAAAAAAACAAAATTTATGCTGTCAATTCTTAATTATATTCTGTATTGTCATCTTATATTTTCTCTTGAAGTATGCTGAGAATATACAAAACTATAATCTTACTTATAGTGCTTTATAGATGTGAAGCGTGCTCTCTCACTCGAACCAAGAGAAATAGTTAACAGTTTTGAGAACAAAGTGTTCAGAAAGATACTTTTATTGAGAGGGACCAAGGCACTAAGCTGAGATGTGATGAATAGATCCTGGATTTTTATGTTATTAGTAATTACTAGGGACATGCAAAATTCACATTTGCGATAAAACAAATCTTTACATGGATTCTACTGTTTTTACATGAATATCACAAATTTAAGCTTTTTTTCTAAATAAATACAATCTCTTTGTAATTTGGCAAATACCACATCATGCAATATAATTTTCAACGCGGTAACACTGGTGATAGCACTTTACCAGGGCCGCCGTTTATACGAATAGTATACATCTTTATTTGAGATATAAAATGGATCACAGGAAAAATGAGTGTTTTTAGGATATTTAAGCTTTTTTTTTATCTGAGGTTAGCATTAAAAATCACGATTTCTACTTTTACCCATTACGAGACCTAAAGTCTGTTCAGCGTAGGAATTGTTTTCTGAAAGGCCCTTTTCCCTACCAGAAAGCTATTATATAGTAGGATTTTGGTAGTAAAAAGACCTTTCAAAGAGTAATTCCTACTGTGAATGGAGTATAAATTTCAATAGTGATTCTTTGTTTACAGCCTTTAAAAGAGTTCACGTTAGGTCCAATCAAGAACATAAATATATATTTATGAACCTTGCTACAGGTGGTCATGTTTGGCAAAATTATATCTTCTTAATTTTTATTCCCTTCTCCTCATTTGATAGTAGTTTAGTCTTCTATGACGACATGTTTCGGTGTTATTATTGTTTGGTCTAAACCTAAGTTGATAATTGATTATCTCGATATTGCTATTTTTAAGACTTGATATATCAAGTTTGATATTATTAAGTGTGAAATATTTCGTGCGTATTTATATTTGATTTTTCTCCGAATATTTTAATAAATAGTTACATACACAATATGAACAAAAAATGTATATAGTTTTATACTAGTTTTTTTTAATGAATACTAATTCAACTCGTATTTATGTAAATATGTTTCTAGTAATTACATATTTTAATTTTGCCAGATAGACATGTGCAAAGCGAAATGTTGATGAATTAGTTTGTTTGAGACTGTATTTTAAGTTTTAATATGAAATATTTTATTGAATTATACAAATTCTCAAAGATATTACAAAAAATTACTTAATTTGTGTATTTTTTAATCGTATTATTTTGTATGTCTTCCTTGGGGAAAATACTTTTAAATGATGTCACTAATTTTCAGCCAAACTCTAGTTTCATAAAGGAACTGAATGTATCCGGTGAAAGGATGGCATTGAGCAAAGTCCAAGTCAGGTTTGCTGGTTATTACAGTAGCCATAACGTAACTTTGTGTGTCTAACTTTTCTCGTGCTGTGAAGGGGAGAGAATCCTCTGTTGCCAGAATGTTTCTTCCGCAGTGTCAGTTTGTAAACACAATAAAACATTAATTCTTGGGCCGGGTTAGCAAATTTTCCCCATTATTTATTCGGGAGAAGAAATGGAAATAAAGCACTAAGGAAAAAAAAACAACAATCAATAAAGTTAATGTAATTTAAAGTCTTTAATTAATGGGAAATTTAGATGGTATAAATCAAACTAACAATGAAATACAACTCGTTAAAAAAGTAATTGTACTTGTGACATTTAGAAAAGGGTTTTTCTATTACTTCTTTCAGAAATTTGCAGCCATGAAATTAAATTTGGTTTTAATAATGTGTACCCAATGTGGTATATGACTACATATTTTCACATTACTTTATTTACTACATAAAAATGATAAAAATGGGGAATAACAGGCATGCACACAGAACTTGTGTTGGCAAACTCCTAATTAGACAGTCATCAATGGAAAGATAATATTAAATTAGTTTCAAATAACGTTGGATGTCAGGTTAGGGATGGAATGAAAGTGTTTCAGGATATAGTTGAATGGTGAGCCTACATTCTGGCAGCCATCAACTTTCGAGTTCCTTAAAGCCAGTCAAGTTACAGTATTTAATTATTGCCTTTATGTTTTAGGTTGGTGATTTGGTGGATGTTAAAGAAACAGACAGGGGAAGTTGGGTGGAAGCATCCATACTTAATATTTATAAAGATCCTCAATATTTACCAGAGGAAACTCCTAACAATGACGGGCGAGTTTACTGTGTGCGGAGACTCATGTAAGTACCATTTAAAACTACACTTCACATCATTCCCTTGTATTGCCATAACTGTAATTGCTAGGCTCGCAAAGAAGGGTGGTTAGGAACTAAGGTAAGAGGACATCAGGGGAGTCACATGCCAGGAGAAATGTCTGACATGTGATCGTCTGATCGTTCCACAAGCCAGGATGTAACGTTGCTTCACCTCTTCCAAAATAAAGTTAAGAATGCTCTTGGAGCGTATCATTGGTTTGAGAACAGAACGCGCCCACTAGCAATTTTTGTTGGACTGCTCTTTCCTTGATTCGAGCTGCCCAGTCAGTAGCTATTCCTAAACAGTAATTGTAGCTGGAAACGATGTCACAGTTTTCATATGATGAGTTGACAACTGCTCATACAAATGTTCTAGCTCCTCAAAGAAACTATCCTTTACTAGGTCATCTCTGTATTCTGTAAGACAATGTACATTGATGATGACCGTATTATGCCACCCTCCTGCTACCACTTTACTTGACATCCTATTGTTAATTACTTTTATGTCCTTAACTGCTGACATACTCTTTTGTTGGAGTAGAAATCCTGTGTCTATGCTATGTGTTTCATTTCCTCCATAAAATAATACATTTTCGCCTGATTCTACCCTACCATCTCCTGAACATCTAACCTCTTGTATAACCACAATATCTAATCCATACCTATTCACTTCATCAATCATTGGTTGTAGCATCTCTGGCCTGTATAAGCGCCTAACAGTCCACATCACAATAATAATATTTACTAGTTTTATTCTTCCATGATTCCCCCGGAATAGTCCTCGTCTGTGAATACTATTGGGAGACAATTTATTCACAGAATATTTTACCCCAGTAACATCCATGGCAAACTTTTGGGTGTTTTTTGATGGGAATTTTCTTACTGTAATTTCACAATAACTATAAATAACAATTTAAGTAAAACTACACAAGAGGCGTTAACCTCTCTAGCGTGTATGACGTTTAGTTGTCCACTTGTGAAATGTGCTGCAGTGTGTGTGGCGCCATCAGTCATCATTTGCAGGTTTTAACTGTTGCACTATATACATTAAATCACCCTCAGGAAGGGTTTCAGTAACTGATAGTTTGACAGAGCATATTTACTGATGAATATTATGCAGAGGTTCTTCAGACTTGCAGCAGTTAATGTTCTAGACAGTGATTCTGCTGTATCTGAGGAGATCCAAGTAGGCTACTTGAACTTTGAGTTCTGAGATGAGCTTTTAATTGGATATTTCTTACCCTTGTATTAAATATCTGGTATGGGTCCAAGTCTAATTATTGTTTTATTTTTCCCTCAGCGTTGACGAAATAGTGGACTGTTTTGTATCATTGGGAGAGATTCGTCCTCGTGCGAGGATAGTCCTTCAGTTTGAAGACCTCCATGTGGGGGACACAGTGATGGTGAACTACAATGAGGAAGACCCCAAAGCAAGGGGGCATTGGTATGACTTAACAGTGCAACACTTGGACATAGTGAAAAAGAAGAAAGTTGTTTCTGGGACACTCCATTTCACCAGAGACAGCTACCTCAACAACATCACAATCACATTTTCTGATGAGATCATGCGCATCGAGGGAAACAAGTTGCGTGAGGAAATGACCGAGGAAGAACGAGAGCTTATGCACACACACATTGACTTCCGTGAGTAGCCTTGGTTGTATGTTAGTCTGCTTGTTTGATATTTGGAGGATCCTCTCGACAAAGTTCTTGTACTTCCAGCGCAAGTGCACAAAGATCTATTTCATCATATTAAGTTTTAGTTCAGGTTTGTGTACAGTTAGAAAATTCAATACCCGAAATTCTTAATGATATTTAAATAATTAAAAATTAAGCTTATTATATAAACTATTTAAAAAAAATTGAGACTCTATTAGAGTTCTATATTTTTATTAAAATATCTTATTTAGGAATATCGTAATGAGTTTTAAAGTATTTTACAAACCTTAAAATATCTTTATATTAAATTATTATTATTAGCACCGCGTCTTACTACCCGTTGGGTTATACGCACTTACGCTAATGTGTAATGGTAGGGTGATTGTGAGATGAAATGGAGGACCTACAATTTAACGTGGAATCCGAACCACGGTAGAGGCCTGGCATTCCACACATTCACAAGTTGTGATTAATACACGTCTTGCCAGAAGTGAAGGAAGGGTTCGGCAATCAGATAAATCTGTGCCAGGACCGATGATTGAACCCCGGACCCTCAGCACAGAAGTCTGACACCTTACCCCTAGACCACCAGGTCACTGTTTTTATATTAAACTGTGGAGATTTTCCATTGTAAATATTTTGTAAAGGTGCAATACAAATTACTGTTTTAGTCTGAATATAGTGCGGTGTTTTTCTCCAAAAAATGTCCTCCTTAAAACTGTACCTGTGTTATATATGCAGCCCATTAACCTTTTAATTTTCATATAGAACACCTTCAAAATTTTAAGGTTGTATGCTGTTCAAATAAATAGGAGCATCCAAAGCTTTGCAATGTCCAAGTTGATGGTCAACTTTGACAGCCCAAACATTTCAAGGGAAGAACACTTCAATATATTATGAACATACTTGAAATACCTCACTAAATATGACATTAGTCAACAAATAATTATTTTTAGAAGAGTAAGAGAGAGATTTTAACATAGACTAGTGATTAAATAACATCTATGAATTTATTTATTTGTATTCAAAGCTTTAGGGCTTTGGCCCTTATTGATCCTAACCCCAAGTACTCAAATTAATTACTATATTCGTCAGCTCTCGCCAAGAATTGTTGTAATAGTGTTTGTTCTGTCAGACACTAATTGTAGATATAATATCTGTAACAGTTTAGAATTTAGTAAAATTATTAATACAACTAAAAATACTTATCTTGCAGATAACATATTTGCTATAGCCAAAGGAAAAATATATCACTATCATCGTATAAGAAAACTAAAGATATTTCAAAAATATTAATTGATTCCATATTGTTCATCCTTTTAATTCAATTAGAAGATAGTCATTTATTTTTCGTTTTTTAGGTGTTAGTAGATATCTTTAAAATATTTTTTATTTTTTAAATATTTATAAATCTATCTTCTTGTCAATGCTATAATTATTTTTAAATCATTTAATTCTTTTTATCAATTTTAATATAAAAAAAATCGGAACACTAGATTTTGATGGATTTTGATGGATTTTGACATTCCTGGACCCCCTGAAATTGAAGAAATTGTTTTTGCAATGCAGTCTGTCTTTTTGTATCTCAGCCTGGAGCCAAAACTGACTGGGCCAAAACTTAATAAGGTTTTTATAAGATTCTCTCGATGAGTTTTTGGAATTAAACAAACAAGAAAAAATTGTTTTCTAAAAACTAAAATATAGGCATTGCTTAACATAATATAAAAGAGGCTGAAGTGGAAAGAGAAGTTGTAATGAGAGTGAAAAGCGTGTATGAGGATAACAGGAGTTGTGTTAAGACGGATGGATAGTAAAAAATGGAGTGAAGCAGGGGACTGCCCTTTCACCATTACTCTTTGTAATGGCAATGGAAATGGTTATGCACAAAGTTGCAGTAAAGCTCAGGAGGAAAGAATGAAAGCCATTATGTTTGCTGATGACTTGATGGTGTGGGCGGAGAAGGAAGAGAAAGTACAGGAACAGCTACAAGAATGGAATGAGGAAGGGAAATAGTGTGGGATCCATCCATCATGGCAAAGTGTGAGGTGATGATAATGTCAAGGAAGAGAGTAAGACCTAATAAAGTTATAAGGCTGGATGGAGTGGAGAGAACAGCAGGGAGAGTTGTTTTATAGGTGTGTAAGAGACCTCCTATGGGGAAGAGGATAGCATGGAGAGTTGTTTTATAGGTGTGTAAGAAGACCTCCTATGGAGAAAGGAAGTCCCCTTGAAGTGTAAGGAAAGGTTATACTGAGCCTACTATGTACCCATTGTCACATATGCAGCAGAAACATGGACATTGAATGTAAGAGAAACTAGGAAAGTGGAGGACATGGGAATGAAGTTTGTGAGGAGCATGTTAGCTGTCATAAGGAGAAACAAGATTAGGAATGAAGTTATCCGGGGTAGAGTTGGGGTACATGAGATAGTAGAGGAAGCAAGATTGAAATGGTATGGGTATGCATTGAGGAGAAGATGTGAAAGAGAATGACAGAAATTAAGTATGTAGGGAAAATACCGCAAGGGAGGCCAAGAAAGAGGTGGGAGAAGCAGATAACAGAAAGTGTTTAAGTGATAGGAGAAGAATGGAATAAATTAAAGGAGGGAGATGGAGGCATTTTACTAAACTGACCTGACCACAGGTTGGAAACAGTTGATGATGATTATTATGAGGATGAAGATGATGTTTAACATAACAAACAAAATGGTAATTCTCATTTTCCCATAAAAATGACATTTTTTTTGGAGCAAGTAAGTGCTGATAAACAAATAATTACTTTAATCTTTCTTATACTTCTAAAATGAGAATCATTGATAAATTATTCATTTCCAATGCACTAATAACTGCTCGATTATGATTCCATGGTATTAACATTGGTACACCTCTATTATAGTATAAGCTTATTGCTCTGGATTGAGTTGGTTTGTTAACTTTATAGTCATATGATTTACATGCACTTTATAAACGCAGATAATATCAATACACACTTTACAAACTGACAAAAGTATATTTTCAACATCATTCATTAGCAACTGTTTCCAGCCTATGGCCAGCTCAGTTGAGTACAATATAAATACAATATACAAACAATATATACACTCTAAATAAAAAAAATAAAAATATAAACAATATAAATAAAAATCTTAGCTCAGTTGATAGCATGTCTGTCTACTGAGCAAAGGGTCCAAGGTTCAATTCCTGGCATGACCGAAAAATGTATCATTGGTGAAATGGGGGATTACCCCTTCACAGTGATGTATTAACGGATGCTGTGCCTGTCCTAGTCTTAACACTCTCCATACTAGAGCCTTATTTAAACGTCTTTATGGAACCCATGAGGAATGCGGGAGGTGTATTAAAACATCCTCCATTTTGTTATGTGTTTTAAGTGTATTAGGATATTTTAATACATCTTTAGCAGTATTTGGAGGCCGTCTATAGAATATTTAATACCAAAATTTCTGCTAGATCACACATGAACTCGTTATTTCGATAGCAACAGCTGTCATCGAGTCAGTTTGTATCGACACTGTTTGAAATTAGTTCATGTTCTTATCTGTATTGTTTTGTTTGTGTTTAATATTTATTATATAAGCACTGGTTGTTTTAGCATCATTACTTATGTATATTCCTTCACACTTCTTTTGTAGGTTATTATTTTTCATAAAACAATATTTTGGTCTACTCTGTTTTTATACAAAATTTTCTGAACATTTTTCAGCTTTTTTTCGTTTATTCTTTGGCAGTGTTCATTTACTTATTTAGAATTTTTTTTTATTCTTTAGACATTAAATAAAAAACTGGCTTTTCCTATATTTTTGTTACATTTTATTTATTTATATGCATTTATTCTTGTGTGTTCATGAAAGGGGTGGGGAGATGGAAAAACTGTAAGCAAAAGACACAAGATATCATTGCAATAGGTACTGTATGTGTTAAGTTGGTTTGTGTGTTGTGCCCTGTTTTGAATTGTGATAATAATCATTTTGTGTTTGTTACCATACGTACATTGAGTTTGTACTAATGTTTAATATTGACTTAAGCATTTACTAACATACTTTATTAATTACACTGTGTTTATTACAAAAAAAATATATTCAATTTTTATTTTTTTCTTAAACAGTTTTTTTTTATTAAAAATGTTTTTTGTAATCATATAGCAGCCATCTCTATATAGAATTAAAGAGCCTATTCTGATCTTTAAAACGATGTAATTATCTTTATTATATCAGATTTACTTTGTTATTAAAAAAATCAGAAAATATACTTAAAATGGCCGTCATTTAAAGTATGGAACTTGTATTTTCTGTTAGTAGTGAAAGTGTTAAGTTAGCTTATATGGCATATGAAGCTAGGACAGACCTAGCTAGTAAGCCGGTAGTGGAAAATATATGGCTTGAATAAAAAACTGACCACAGGCTGGAAACAGTAATAGATGTAAAAATATATAAAGGTTTTTCATCATGAATACATTTTGATATATTCAAATATATGTTATTTATAACATGTATACACTGCATTATATGTAAAGCTATGCTCTCAAAATTGCTTGGCTTATAGGGCCAAGTAAGATCCAAGGATGTTAGATGCTGCTAATATTACTGTTTTTATAACTACCTTTTATTTTGAATGCATTCAGTTCTTACAATTAATTACTGTACACTAAAATGTTAATTATTTCAACAAACAAAATTGTTTGACAATGTACCAATAAAACTCCAAATGTCACTTCGAAAAGGATGTTTACACAGTCACTTTCTAATCATGCTTTAGTGATTAGATTTTTTTATTGAAATACTTAAGACTTTGAAAGCTACAATAGTTGAATATCCCAAAATTTGGTATCAACTAATTTTTCAAAATGTGACTTTCATTTGCTCATTTGAATGGCATAATTGTTGGTTAGGTCCCAGGGCCCCAATCTGCTCCAAGTGCTGTGACCACCCCAGACGCAGGTGCAGGGCCTGTTCCTGTTACTTGTGTGGGGGGAAAGACGATCCTGAGAAACAGATCCTGTGTGACGAGTGCGACCAGGCTTACCACTTGGGCTGTTTGGACCCCCCGCTAGTCAACCTGCCTGAAATGGACGAATGGTGAGAGTTGTTGCAGTTCTTGTTTGTTTTTCAAACCAATGAAACACCTTTGGGTAGCAGCTTCCAAACCAAACACACTTCTGATTATATTAATGTTATTGTTTTTACTTTTTTTTAGGACTGATAGTCTTTGACTATTTGTTTTTTTAAAAAAGTATTATTTTTATTAAAAATACTAATTTTAAAGCAAACTACACAAATTTATTCTTTATTCATCTTGCAGCACTTATATAGGGTGGCCACTGTTCCAAGGAAAATCGGAAATTATGCTGGAATTTTGTGCATCGGAGAAAATAAACCCTTAGAAATATGCTGGAATGTTGCCATTGGTTAGAACTTTAGAGACCTCACAAAATAGCTTCAAGGGGCATTCAACTTTCACCCCTCCTTTATCTCCTCCCCCCACACAAACAACGTTCTGCCACCACAGGTTGTATCACATTTGTGTATATTCTCTACTCGTGGCTGAGCTCACATCACAATTGGGATACTTACTTTTTGATTCAGTTTAGACCTTAAAAAGGTACTACGAGGATGTAGAGCAGGGGCTTTAAACTTAGTGCCCAAGGTCCACAATTGAATTCATGAGTCTAGTGGCCTCATATTCGGCTAAGGGGTGAAAACAAATAGGGTTCATGCAGATACACAAGTTATTATAAAAATAGATCACAATTAAGTTTATTACTGAATGAAAATCAGTCGAAGTTTTCATGGATTTTTCCCACATAAGTCAAATCTTCTTGTTTCTCAGCTAAAAATGTTTATTTTACTTCAGTAGATTACTTTTCCAAGAAACTTTGCTGGCCGCAAAAAATAAAGCATTGCGGGCTGTCAGTTGGAAACTCTTGATGTAGACCAATGGTTCCCAATTAGTCGTCTGTGGACCCCACCATTCATATTACGAAAGCTAGCATTTTATTCACAAATATTTATTCAATAATACTGTAGACATTTCTGGAGTCCACTGATGAAGAATTGATACCAAAAGTAGAATATAACATTATTGAGCACCTGCGTGATTTAGCGACCAGCTTCAGAAATTATTTCCCGGCACCAAACCCTGAAAACTCTTGGATAAGGGATTGTTTTGAATGTGGTGATGTCCAACTAACAGCGGAAGAGCAAGATGCACTTGTTGACATGACTTGTGATGGTTCATTGAAATCAGTCTTCAAAGAATATAGACTGAACCAACTCTGGGTTTGTGAAGCTTTTTCCTGATTATAAGAAGTTTGGTGAAAAAGTTTATGACTTTTTTTTAATGAAGAACAAGCATAAAAATTGTTTTGATGTTAATTCAGATTTAAGATTAAAACTAGAGAATATTGAACCAGATGTAGAAGGGACTGTTCAGGACAAAAAGAGGCATGCTTTATTACTTAGGTTTATATTTGGCAGAAGGTAAAGGTAAGGCAGATACAAACATATAAAAGGCGACGGGTAACAAAGATTAGTATTTTATTAAATATAAGAAAAGACAATAGATATGTATAAACATACAATAGTAGACCGGTGAGGCTGAAGGGAATGGATATTGACCCAGTTACGGGTAAAAATAGACATCTTAAGTAACAAAATGTACATGTTAAGTGACAAAGGAATTCGAACAGTGTCAAAAAGGGAGCAATAGACTCACATAAATATGCATGACTACATTATACAATTAAGGAACTAGGCTTGCAATTTTCCCGGTAGGAAGGCTGGGTAGAAACGTAACAATACAAATGTTATGGGTTTCAACTTTACAACAAACAAGTGCCGGCACTACCAATTAGCCTAGTGTTAAAACACAAGTTAACATTAGGACATGCCATCTCAGGGACAGGGGATGAGGTAGTTTATAATCATCAACAAGCTAGCCTTCTTTTGGCCTAGAGACAAGCTAAGTTACAGTACAGTATGAGACTAGAGGCCAAGATACAACATTACTAAATATGGCAAAAAATAACCAAACAATGTCACCAAGTGACAGACGAATAATTGAACTTTAACTCGTCAAGATGGCATAAAAGGGATAAATGAGATGGTGAAAGCCCATCACATAAATTATCAATGACAAAATATAAACTTGCCGTCAAGCGACAACCTAACCAACCTAACTTCAACACATTAAAGTGACCTCAAATAGATAAATATGATGGCAAGAGCCCATAGAATAATTTTAGTTATATAAACTGGCCATCTAGTGGAAAACTAAACACTTAATAAATATTTAAGACTCAAAATTGAAATTTAGAAAAACATACAAATTTAAGCCCAAAGAGAATTTATCAGCAATCAAATAAATATCCAAGCCCAAAAATATAATTTAGAAAAATATGAAGATTTTAAACCGAAAAATAATTTTGAAAATATTTGCAGGCTACATCTGCCACAGATAGCGCTGCTTACCTACACTGAAGCCAGTGGTATAATGAGTAACCACACAGACGAAATATGCCAATCTATAGTTCAATAACATAACCACGTGATCCCTGGGACGGAACCAAAGAAACACAAGGAAGGGTGGAGAGAGTAAAGGAAGGGGGAACATGGTGCATGCGTTGGTCCGTTGGAACATCTAGTGCTGACCTAGAAGGTTGTAGAACAGGCTGGATGGGTCTACCATATTCTACTTCAGTCTCAGGGCATTACGTCTGCTGCAGCTCCCGCCAGTTTGATAGTGCATTGTAGATGGGTAGCGTGGGTGGGGTCGGAATGTGAAAATGGCTTTAGGGGCGGGGTTTATTCAGGATTAATGGGGTGAGTATAATATTTAAATGTTATTTTATTTAATTCTTACATGCCATACATGTTACATACAGATATTTATTGCTCAATAAAAATCTGTCGACCCCTAAATAGGTTGAATTCAAGAACATTGGATTCTGAGGCCAGTATCTTACCCCAAGACCACTGAGGTTTACTTATGAATAGTTTTCCTTTTAAAAATTTTGATTTATTTTCCCAAGAAAACTGGAAATTGTACTGGGATTTTTATTGTAGAGCTTGAGTGGCTGCCCTGTCATAAAACTCACTTTATAAAGCCAATACTGGATGAAAATATATTGATTGAAAATCGAATACTCAAAAAAACATGGTCGAACCTTAATATATTTCTCATACCACAGTTTTAATTATTACTTGTTGACTACTATCTGTTTCCCACCAAAAGGGGGGTAAATAAAAGTAAACCTGTGGGTTGAGCCGGTGATTGTTACCAAATGTTGATAGAATAAATGTTGATAATGCTTAAATAATCTGAGTTTTCACAGTATATTTATTTAACTAGGCTATATTATAAAGCTTGTTACAAATACTTTTTTTCCTAATAAATTATCTATGTATTTATTTTATACAACTTTATTTACACTATATTAATTTAAAATAAATAAAAATGGTTAAAAATTGACACCTAGACATGAGAGTGTTGATGAATGACGAAACAAACTTGATGATTTCAGTCTTGCAGTACAAAACTAACAAAGTTATTCACAGTAGCAAGATCCTCTTGTTTTACATCTACGGCTAACCTGTTTTTATACCATATATTTTGAATAGATAACTAAAATCCATGTTTTGAACCCATTCTCTGGTGCGGCCGTTGAAAAACATCTTTGTTCACCTGAACGTTCCCTGGCGCAGGCGCGAATCAACGTTTCATCGTAATAAGTTATCTATCAATGAATCGGTGAACTTTTAGGCAGTCTGAATACTTCATATTGTAGCTAATAGATGGGGCTACCAGTTCCAATGTTGGAAGAAATTGATGAAGAGTTTAGCGACTTGGATGAAATCGATGTTGATGTCTCGGGTAGTGATACAAGTGTATCTGAGGTGTCCAGTGTTTCAGAAAACGAGTCTGTTGACTTGTCTGTAGCCTGAGAGTGTTGTAAAGTAAACACAACAGTGCAGATTACCGCATATCCTCCTAGATTTCAGTTTCAAGGATCTTTAAATTTTGAGGTTGACCCTAACGCTGATATTTTACAATTTTTTAATCTATTTTTTGGTGATGAACTTGTAAAGATAATAACAACAGAAACCAATCGCTATGCAACACAGTGTATTTATGGGAATACATTGATATTTTCAAAGGATCACAGTGTACAGTGGAATCCTACAACAAATGATGAATTCTTTGCTATTATTATTTTACAAAGTATTATAAGCAAACCTGAACAACTATTTTAGTCTAAAAATCTTATGATTGTCACGCCATTTTTCCCGAAAACAATGTCTTATCGCAGGTTTGTTTTACTGAAAAAAATACCTTCATTTTTCCAACAGTGAATCTTACGATCCCGAAAACCACCCTAACCCAAAACTAAATAAAGTATGGGCTATTTTTGAGCGCCTGAACAGGAAATTTCAGAGTGCTTACACCCCTGATAAAGATATCACTATTGATGAAAGCCTCATGCTCTACAAAGGTTAACTTGGTTGGGTGTAATTTATTCCTTTGAAAAGGGCTCGTGTTGGTATTAAGACGTACATGCTTTGTGAATCAAAGTCGGGATACATTTGATCAACCGTTATTTATACAGGAAGGGGAACTGTTTTTAATCAAAGCTACAAAGACCTTCCTGTCTCTTCACAGATTGTGATGTCACTAATAAAACCTTTGCTCAACAAAGGGTATTGTTTGATAACTGACAATATCTCAAACAACAGATATATGTGGAACAATGAGTCTGTCAAGGAAAGATATGCTTCCAGATTTGAAGAAAGACAAGTTGAAAACTGGAGAAGTGGAAAAGTTTCTGCTATTCGACGGAATGACAAGAAAGACGTCAACTTGCTCTCAACTATACACAATGCTGAAACAGTGAATGTTAGAAAAGAGGCAAGGCGAAGACCAAGCCTAAAGTGGTTTTAGATTATAATAACACAATGGGTGGTGTCGACAAAGTAGATCAACATTTGTCAGACTATCCTATTCTAAGGAAGCAGGGCAACAAGTATTATAAAAATATTTATTTTCGTCTGTTAGAACAGGCACTTTGGAACTCGTACATTTTAAATTCTAAATCAGGAGGATAAAGAAGTCATTTGGAATATAATATATTGCCAGTTAAAAAGATGATTGAAAATTGTCACTCATTTAATTTTTCATCAAAAGGAGGACTCCTGGAACAACGCCAAATCCACTTTGTTTGACATCACGTAACTTTCCCGCCTACATACCACCAACTGAAAAGAAGGTGATTGCAACAAGACAATGTTCAGTGTGCATTGGTCAAAAAGATTAGGAGGGAAAGCCGATTCTACTGTCCAAACTGTGATGTTGGACTTTGCATTGCTCCATCACACAAGAAGTGTTTTTTAGTTTGTGAAACAATTTGAAAGATTTTTTTTTTAATCTTGAAAAGTCTTTTGGTGAAATTGGTTATTTTTGGTTATTGTGTAGTTATATTATTATTGAAACCCACTATTTTATTATTTTTATACTTAAATTGGTTTTAAATTGACATAAATAATAAGTGTTGTATGGATCCATCCAGGAAGTATGGGGTGAATAAAAAAAATCAAAACTAGAAAAAATAATATTTTATACATTTCTCCAGAGCTTAACGGAGATATAATTATCTATTCATGCAATAATATTTTGATAAAACACACACATAAGAGCCAAATATGTTATATTTTACTAATGGAAAATTTAAAAATAAAAGGTTTTTGTTAGGTTCTCCAAGAATTTTTGGACATACGAGGTTTGGCTATTAAATAGCCGGACTGATTCTCTAAAAAATTGTATTTACAAAATTACTCAATGAACATGATATCACCTTCAATGGAGTTCCCTCCCCGATCCCTACACCTCAACATACGAATCTTCCACTGTTGGAAGAAATGTTTCAGGTCCTTTTCTGAGAGGCTGTTCATGAGCTTCGTCGCTTTTTCCTTCACAGCATTGACAGACTCGAAACGGGTTCCTTTTAGTGCAGACTTGATCTTCGGGAACAGAAAAAAGTCA
>CABFWB010008843.1:0-15787 GCA_902151455.1 Timema bartmani
GCAGTCATGTGTGGAGGTATAGCATACCGCGCGGGCGTTTAGCCAACAAGTTGCTACCTTTCAATCTCGACGGAGGGTACCTACCACGTCAGCGTCAAACATTACTTCTGCCAGGCAGTCGCTTTGTATTTCTGACAATCATAGAAGGCATCTTAAAAGAAAAAGAAAAGTCGAAAGGTTTTTAGACTCGAAGAAAGAAAAATTAGCTATTTTGAAAAGGGACAGTCAAATAAAAATGGATGGAGATTAAAGTTTTTTGGTGAGTCTTCCACCTATTTTGAAACAGATGAATAACATTCAAAAATTACAGTTCTGGATGAGAATGAGTGAGTTACTGTGGATTCACACGTTCGCTGTGAAACGAGAGCAGCGCTGAGATTTGGTCACGTGACAGCTCTAATCCAATCACAAGAAGTCCGCTTGGTTAGCGTAGCCCACACTGCTCGAGTATAAATTATTTTAACTTTTCCATCGCTTCTACAGAAAACCGGCCAAGAATACCCGATCAGCGTATTCGCAAACTTTCAAAAATCACAGCACATTCTCAAGATGGCGTATCTAAAAAATTATGATGAAAAACGACAGTTTATTGGAAACCATGATATGTATTGATGACAAAATCAAACCCAGGCAGTAAATAAAACATCTTGTTTTATTTTAAATACAGTAACTTGCACTGGTTGTAATATTTTTGTTTTTATGTTTGACGTTTCAATGCATCATGGGTAAACAGAGATTCACAACTTTCCACGAGCGTGTGGATAGCTGCACCACTAAGCAGTGCTGACTTACTGTACTGCTTACAAATTTCAGCTTACGTTTGAATTCACCTTTAGCGTTGAAAATAATGAATGGATCACAACTGGTTTCCTCTGCCACTTCGATAAGTAGCAATGAACAATCTGTTCAGACACCGTTTATTGTAACAAGCATATCTAATTGTGAAAATAACAACCAAGAGGAAAGAAATGATAACGAAGATAATTTTATAACACTTGGGAATTTAGAGTAAACTATTATGTAATTAGCCAGATAAATTATGATAAAATAATTTTATAACTCCAAGAAATATGTAGTTCAATTTTTAAAATCCCCTTACCTTAGTGTTACCGCAAGTTTCTCCTCTGATGAAATTGTATGTTTCCGGTTTATTCTTATATTGGTTTGTATCTTATTCAAGATATAGTAAAATGTAGCTAGCATCATCCTATAATAATAATCAAAAAATCTTTTTTTGTCTTCTTTAAGCATTTTATGCAAATGGTGGAATTCCTCCAGTTCACATCGCTTTTCATAAATTGGATGCACTGAATACCTTCGTCGTCGTAGGTATCTAGATTCAAAATAACTACTTTCTTATACAAATATCTTTTCATTCATAGACAACTCCATTATATGTGCACTTTCGAAAAAGTCGTGTGATACTGAGCAGCTGAGAACTCGCTCAGATTCATAACCAAAAGTTGTGTGATACTGAGTAGCTGATAACTCGCTTAAATTCATAACCAAAAGTTGTGTGATACTGAGTAGCTGATAACTCGCTCAAATTCATAACTAAAAGTTGTGTGATACTGAGACGCCGAGAACTCACTCAGATTCATAACCACTCTACAAGCGAGAAAAATTGCAAAAGCGTCAACAAGCTACTAGCTCTCACTAGCGCTATTGGAAGCCAGTTGTTTCGTAACCATACGCTAAAAGACAAATCATATTGAAATCAGTAAAATCATAGACTCACTGAAACCTAAAACATCTAATGGAGGAATACCTCATCAAAACTGGGCAAGTGTTGCAAAATATAATTCAACTCACCATTCTTAAGCATAATAAACAAGTTCTTTTCCCAGGACACCTCCACAAATGGGTTGAAACTTGCTAAGGTATATCCGAAGTATAATAGTGGAGCAGTCGCTAAGGCCAGCAGCTACCACCCTATCACACTTTACTCTACTTTCTCTAAGATCATTAGAAGAGTCGCTCTTAAAATACTATTGGATCACCTGAAATAAAACTACCTTCTCACTACAAGTCAACATGGATTCCTGAAAGACAGATTGACTACCACAGCAATATTACTATATTACTAATCGTCCTCATCGATAAATTGGAGAAAGAGAGCATAGCCATGGGCATACTTCTTGATTTTAGAAAGGCTTTTGGCTGCCTGAGACACAACTTAATAAGATTGGTAAACTTAAAGCACTGGGAGCGAATATAAAAGAGGCAGAATGATTTAACAGCTATTTGAGCGAAAGAAAGCAACTGGTAAAACTCACGTTCAGTATTGTATATTAGTAATATTTTATATGTTAAGTTGGTAGTCCTGAGAAATGTTATGAGTTATGTAGAAATATACTTAGTGTAAACTTGTAATATTTTCGGTAAGCAACACAATAAAAGCTACTCTCATATTTGTTGAAATAGTGGCTTAGTTATTATGTACCGGACCAAACATGGTGGCAGATGTTAACCTGGCTTGCTTCAATTCCCGATTTGGATGGTATCGTTTTCATAGGCTGCCATTTGGTATTTGTTTGGCTCCAGAGATATTCCAAAAGAAGAATTCACAAATTTTCAGGGACATTGAGGGGTGTGAGATCTATTTTGATGACATTATTGTCGCTAGTTCAACTACAGCTGAATATGATGCTATGCTAACTAAGGTTCTTGAAAGAGCAAAGACAAATGGTATTAAGTTCAATTTCGATAAGGTTCAATTCAGAGTCCCAGAGGTATGATATGTCGGACAAGTCATATCAAAACAGGGGGTTCGTCCTGACAGCAATCACATTAAGGCAATTGTGGAAGTGCCGACCCCATCAAGTAAAGCAGAGCTATTTAGGTTCTTGGGCATGACCAAATATCTTTCTCGATTTATACCCAATCTGTCTAAAATTTCGGCACCATTGCGTAGCCTTACACGAAATGATACAGACTGGTCTTTGCTTCCAGAACATGCCCAAGCATTCAGCAAATTTAACTCTTTAGTGACTAAATCTCCTATACTGGCTATATTTGATAGCAAAATACCCCTTACTGTTCAAGCTGATGCATCTAAAGATGGTTTAGGTGCATGTATTATTCTAAACGGCAGCCCAGTAGGATTTAAATCACGAGCCCTGACAGAAACTGAGAAGCGGTATGCACAAATAGAAAAGGAACTACTTAGAATTGTATTTGGACTATCAAAGTTCCACCATTACACATATGGCAGAACCGTCCAAATTCAAACTGACCACAAACCCCTTGAATCTATTTTTCAAAAGGATATCAGCAAAGTATCAGCACGCCTTAGACGAATGCTCCTCAAACTTCTTAAATATACACTTAATGTCAAATACTTGCCTGGTAAGCAGATGTTTTTGGCTGATACTCTCTCTAGAGGTTAACTTTTAGATCCAGTTGAAGATGACCCTGAACTTCAATATGTGGTCCACTCCATATCAAAACATCACCTAGGGTGAAAAACAATATCCCTCACCAAGTTAAGCCTTTTTGGAGCATGCGCCATGACATTAATGTCGAAGATGGCCTAGTATTTCTTACTGACAAGTTGGTGATATCCGAAGCTCTTCGGAATTAGATGCTTGACCTCATTCACGAGTCACATATGGGCATGTCTAAGTGCAAGGCCCGTGCTCGAGAGATTATGTACTGGCCAGGCATGTCCAAAGACATAAAAGAGTGTGTGTCTAAATGTACCATACAGAAACTCAAATCCTAAGGAACCACTCCTTCCTCATTCTATACCTGATAGGCCATGGCAGAAAATAGCAAATGATATTCTCAGTTTTGTTGCTAATGACTACTTAGTTGTAATGGACTATTTTTCTAAATGGATTGAATAAGCATAGCTCAAGATCATAACAGCAGAGGAGGTGATTGGAAAACTAAAATCCATGTTCGCAAAATATGCCATCCCAGAAACTGTCATGTCTGATAATGTGTCTTTCTCTAGTTTTAAGTTTTAAACTATTTTCAAAAGATTGGGGTTTTGAAGCAATTTCTTATAGTCCACGCTATCCACAATCAAATTGGATGGCGGAAAAAGCTGTAGAAATAGTGAAATCAATGCTCAGAAGGGCATTGGAGGGGGTGACATATACATCTCATTGATGGAATACAGAGACACACCCATACAAGATTTGAATCTGTCGGTCTTATGTAGGCAAGGACTTTCGACGTAATGAATACCGTAAAAACAGTAAGTTGCATTCTTATACTGAACACACTCCTGAATTAATTGATAAGTATGTCATACCCTTTACTTATCCCATAGAGTCATCCCCTTCTGACATGAGTACACCTGAAAAACCTGCTCCTCGGCAACAGGAGTTGCCACAACAATCCCAACCAAAATCCCCAAAGAAAACACGCTATGGTCGACAGATAAAAGTTTCCATTATATACCAGTAGGTTTATAGAACTTTAAGCCTATTTCAAATTATGTTGTATTATTTCAGTGTATGTTTTAAACTCTGTCTGTTAGTCTGTACGTCATCTTAGATTATATTGAAACTAAAAGGGGAGATGTTGTATATTAGTAATATTTTATATGTTATGTTGGTAGTCGTAAGAAAAGTTATAGAAATGTTATGTTGTAGAAATATACTTAGTGTAAACTAGTAATATTTTCGGTAAGCAAAATAGTAAAAGCTATTCTCATATTTGTTGAAATAATGGTTTAGTTATTGTGTACCTTACCAAACATTCAAAGACAAGATAAACAACACACAAAATGAAATCAGAGCCATTACCAGTAATGGCACGTCTACAACCAACATACCCGCTTGTCGGAATCGCAAATACACTTGTAATTACGCTTCTCTTAAATACAAAATAGGCTGTCTACAATGAAAAGTAGCAAGACGTAATTTCAACCAATAGAAACAAACAGCAAAGATGACTATAAAAGTCCAATTCAAATTAATGTTTTTAAATAATAAATAAATATTTAAAAAATATTTAAATAGTTAAATATAATGATTTTAGTTGAAAATCCTGTATTCTTAACTATACATTTCCAAGGGCTGTTGTTATAGACCAAATAACATCATATTATTTGATTTTAGTTGTCCATCCATATTTTTTTTATTGGCTAAACGCAAGCCCACACAACTACATAAACGCAAGAGATGGACAATGTTCATCTCCTCCCGACAAGCGGGTCCGACAGTTCCGACATACGATTGTGTTTGCGTAAGCTATTGTAGACAGACAAAATTACGTTATTGCGTAGTTGCGAGTCCGACAAGCGGGTGCGTTTGATTGTAGACGGGCCATAAGTAATCATTACGTGGGCCTGTCCTCTAACTCCTGACTAACGATTTCCCAGAATTCCTACAGAATTAATTTTACGACGTCATGATGTATGCTGACGACACAGCACATATTCTCACAAGTTAAAATAAATAACAACTAGATATCGACACCTATGTAGCTTTTAAAATGACAATGAAATATTGCCATATCAAAATGAAAAAGTATTAAATGAGACCAAGACACTGTAACTAGTTTTCACTGAAAAAAAAAACGTGTCTTGACGGCCTCCTAAAACTCGATACAACAAACTCGACAAACAACTACGGCAAAACCGTGGACATCACATTATCATGGAGGCCTCATATAGCTAAACTATGGCCAAAACTTAATACTGGCATATATTTGGTTGGAAGAATTAATTAAATCAGTAATGCACAGGTGGATAAAATAGCTTACTACTAGCTTTTCAAGTCCCACTTGAGATATGAACTAATCGCCTGGGATAGGGAAACAACAGTCACAAATGTCCAAAGGGAGCTAGTAGTGTAATAAAGGGCAATCAGAGCACTCCTTGAATTGAGATACCAGGACAGCTGCAGGACCACTTTCAGAGAGCTGAAGTTCTTAACATCTGTGACACTATACGTTCTAGATACAGTACTATATTATGCAGCATCAACTGAACAAACTAGACATGAAAACCTGCACTAGTACAACACAAAAAATAAGCACAACTTCTCCGTGACAACACACTCTCTTAGCCTGTAAGAAAAAAAGCTATCATACAAAGGAGCAGCCTATTTCAACTTTCTCCCGCACTAACTTAAGATACATCCTGAATAAAAATTTAGGACCGCAATAACAAAATCGAAATGATGTCTGGAACATACTTTCTACAATCTGAGAAAGTTCCTGGAATGGAGGAATGACGAGTGAAGACGAATCACAGCAAATAGACGACATCTCTTTTAAACGTATTATCTCATTTCCATGACCTGCACAAATCTGTGTATAGTAATTTATGTATCAAAAATTGTATCTAATTTAAATATACTATGACAAATATCCAGATAACCATGATCATGGGCCAGTGGTGGCTTGTCACTTTAGAAGTTGGAGGGTGCGACCGTTTAGGATTTTTAATTATTTCTAACTAGCAATCCCACACGGCGTTGCCCGTAACCCCTTCCAAAATTTGTTAAAAATAGCATAATTAAAAAAGCTAATTCAAAGTTTAAAAATCCTGCCTCTAGGTGCATTCGGACACCCTTCCGTCCACCTATGTTAAAAATATCAGCTCTCTACGGGCCGTAGATTTGGCTGGGCATCGTACACAAACAAACACACACAGACAAACAATTCCTATTATTATAGATTAATACAGTCATTTAAAAGAAGATCATTATTTCTGCATAATTTGTTAAAAAGTCATTTATTTAAACTCAAATCAAAATTAATATTCCGAGTAAACGAAGCTAATTCACTCAAAGAACGTGGATCTGTGCTATTAATCTTCATAAATGAATACGTATATATGTTCACTGTCCTCCCAAGTTCACAGTAAGCCATACAATTTTTTCCCCACACCACAGCCGCAAATTCATTCTTTTTTTGATATGCATCTTTGGAATTGACATGCCTTTTTAAAACTTGGTTATAATTTTTCTTGGTTTCTGTTTGTTCTATACAAAATTCAGTACACGGACTAACTAATCATTTCAATTCAATGTTTTGATCAAGATTTGATCTTGAAACATTTATTGTTTTAAGCATCTCAATTGAACTATTCAATTTACCTACATAAAATGTTACAACATATAACTTAACAAATCAACACAATCATTAAATTACCCTACATAGAAACACTCAAGCTGTATACAGCACAAATATGCGCCTTTAGGTGCAGGAACACGCAGGGTTGCTAACGACAATATTACTGGCTCACGCTATACACAATACATAACCCACAAGTTCGAGTTCAGGCGCGTACGGGAAAGAAGTTTTAGATGCAAAAAAGCAGGTAGCTGGCCGCCAACAATATCTGAACGGGTGGAAAGGTTTGGTTTCACACTGCAAGGCACTGACAACTGCGCACCTGACTGCATTTCATTTCAAAAATGTTCAATACTCACCACTAATTTACCGTTCACACTTCTTATCTTATCGCACAACACTTCTCAAGTCACCTCTCACAGATCATCATACCGTTTCATAGCCAAAGCAATGTTACCAACTACAACACTGTAATATCCCAAATATTCTCCTCTCTAATTTCACAACTCTTAGATAAGTCTCTTCACCTGCTTAACTTCCCGTCGAGGGCACGAAGCTGGTTAAGTTGAACCACGCACTTCCAAGCTGTGCTCTCTTCCAAGGGGACTCATACCATCAGTTTCCTCACTAGTTATGTCCACAGCTGCAGGGGTTTGGAGTTCTTGCTTCAGATCCGGGTCACTTGGTGTGTCCTCAGGAACGGGTTCAATATTATTTGGGCATTGGGCTGTAAGCGGTGCTCACCCTTGTTCTTCATCAGTACTTATGGGTGTTTTCTTGATTGGTCCTCATGTCGAATCCAGGTCATATCCAGGTGTGGAACATAAACCCGGATACGTCATGGTCCAAATATTTGCTTCCCCTTTGCACTGACCACTTGGATTCACTTCTCCTATAATTCTTCACCCAGACTTGATCGCTCACAGAAAAACGACTAGTGTTGGGGACTAACTCCCACATAGGCCTCCCTCTGTTTATCTTGAGCTTGCTGCACTCTTCTTGATGTTGGAGGGGGGGCGAATTAGGTTCAGAAGATTCCTCAATTGCCATCCCATCAAAGCTTTAGCTTGTGAAATCCTGTTGGTTGCATGGGGAGCATTTCTATAATCGAATAGGAACCTTTGTAAGGCCACGTCAAGTTGGGATGGAGGAACTTCCTTCAGGACTGTCTGTCTTTACCGTATTCTCCGTGACACCATTTGTTTTTGAACAAAATGGGGCTCCATGTTTCCATTGGACTCAATTTTTTCTTAGGAATGTTTGGAATTCTTCGCTGTCAAAGGATGCATAGTTGTCCGAAACAAGGTATACTGGTAGACCAAATCGGGCAAAAACCTGCCACAAAAACTGGATGGTCGTGGCTGCCAACATGGACAATGTTGATAACACTATCAGCCACTTAGAGTGAGCCTCTATGATGACCAGATAGTATTCACCCAAAAAAGGTCCTAGGTAATCAATGTGCAGGCGTTCCCATTGTTTTGTTGGCCATTCCCACGGTATCAATTCAGTCTTTGGTGGATTATCCTTTTTTGCGTGCAGGCTGGACATAATGTCACTAGATCAGCAATGTTTTCATCTAGTTTCGGCCACGAAATGTATGAGCGTGCTAAAGCCTTGGCCTTGAAGATGCCCAGATGAGTTGCATGTAGTTCTTTAGTACGGTGGCTCTTAGGGCTAAAGGTACCACAATCCGATACCCCCAAAGCAACACATCTCTTTCAACATGGAGTTCATCCTTGCACCGGGAGTAGGGTTGTAAATTAGCCTCAACAAATTGTGGCCACCCGTAATTTAAATAATTTATTGTGTTCATAATGATCTGGTCTTTCTTTATGGCTGTTAACAACTGCATATAGTCAAGTGGCAAATTATTATTATTGCTGTCCAGAACATAGTTAATTATCTCATCTATATCTTCTTAAACATTAAGTCGCTCGAGATGGTGCCCTTGACCACCAATCAACATTCTGGGAAGAGTTTACCCATTCAATATCATAACTGTAATTCTATAATATCAGAACCCATCGCTGCAATCTGTTTGCTGCACATGCTGGAATATCGTGCTTTGGACCAAAGATAGCTAACAAAGGCTTATTTTCGTTCAGCAAAGTCCACTTCCTTCCAAATAAGTAAGTATGAAACTTCTTAGCACCGAAAATTATCCCCACTCCTTCCTTGTGCAACACTGGCTGTAAGATTCTTCCGCTTTGGATAGCGAGTGGCTTGTAAAGGCTAGCGGATTCTCTTCACCGTTAGGATATCTTTGTAAAATCAATTCACCGAGTCATAGGTCTGACCCAACAACCTATGGGCGAACCGGATACTGTGGGTTAAAATGATCCAGTGATCGGTTAGTTTGAACTACCTCTTTTATCTGGCAGAACGCCTGTTCACAACGTTCATCCCAATCCCATGGCACGTCTATACGCAATAACTTGTACAGGGGACCCAAAATTGTGTCTAGAGAGGGCAAAAACTTGGACAAATAATTTATAAATCCTAGGTATGACTGCAGCTCCTTCACGTTCTTGGGCTTGGGAGCTTCTAAAATTGCACGAACCTTGTCCTCAATTGAATGCAAGCCATATGCGTCAATCCTGAAGCCGAGATATTCCACTGAATATTTACCTACCTCGCATTTATTTATGGACAAGTTCAACCGACAATCTCTGAGTATCTCCAAAACCTTGGTGAGTTGACATTTGAGTTGTGCTAGGTCTTCAGCCCCTATTATAATGTTATCAACTACAAAGTAAGATGTTCATTTTTTGGGGGTCTTGGCAGAAGCACATGCGACCCCAAAGGGCGATCGGGAATATTTGAACAAGTCTTTTGGCGTGGTTATTGTCGTGAGCAATTGAGATGTCTCCTCTAACACAAACTGTTGATAAAAGTTGGACAAATCGAGCTTCACAAACACCTTGCTGCTCTGGACTTTGTGAAACGTATTCTCAATCCTAGGAAGAGGATGCTGATACACTTGTAAACAAGGATTTAACGTCAACTTATAGTCGCCACAGATTCAAATTCCCCACATTTTTTATCACGTGAACTATAGGTGATCCAAATTGACTGTAGTCCACAGGCTCTAGAATCCCTTCTTTCAAAAGTCTGCCAATTTCAGCGGCAACCACCTCTTGAAGAGCAAGTGGAATTGGACGAGCCTTAATAAATTTGGGCTTAGCATCCTGCTGCAAAGACAATGACCACTTTCCTTTGCTAAACTTACCAAGACTGTCTGTGAAAACCTCTGTAAATTGCCGAGAAATTCCTTGAAGCATATGGTGCGTGTTGTCTTCTGAGCAGAGCACCGACTGCAGCATCTTGTTACGGTAGGTGGTTATGGTGCGAAATCCCAATTCACTAAATCAGGCCCTTCCCATTAGTGGTGGGCCATCCGACTACACCACAAAAAATTGAAGGTTTGGAAAAATGTGTCCATTTTATTCAACCTTGATGGTGATGGTACCTAAGGGTATTGATTTTTCCTTGAAATACGAAATAAAGATTTTGGAAGTCGGTGTTAGCACTAAATTTGTGAACATTTATTAATCAATTTCAATGGTACTATTGTGCTCAAGCATCCGGTATCAAATTTAAATTTAATGCTTTCCTTGTTAATCTTCAAAACAACATGATAACTCAGGCTCTCTTCTTCCGTCTCATTAATCTTGTACAAGCTTTCACTATAATCTTTGATATATTCAGATAAAAAGTGTGTATTTTATTGATTTTTTTCTTTAAAATAAGACTGCTTCTTATTTATGTTATTAGATTTACCCTTATTTCTGCATACCCTTGCTAAATGTCCAATCTAAGAGCAACTATTGCATGTGTAACCACGATACTTACAGTTTTCTGAGACATAGTTATAACCTGCGCAAACATCACAACGAACCCCTTTAGAGGAACTAGGCTGTTGTTTTAGTTTACTAATTTGTCTACTTTGGCTATCCCTTGTAGATATATGACAAACTGGCTCCTTTTTTTTATCTTAGTATACGTTACCGATATTGAAGTGAAGACATTTGCTTAGCAGTAGCTTGCTATACTGCTTTGTCAATCGTCAACTTAGTGGCGTTTTCCTCAAAAGCCTATCATGAATGGGACTTTGACCCATTCCTGAAACAAATTTATTTATTAGAGCAAAGTATAGATGGGTGTCAAATTCACAATCCACCGCCAATTACCATATTCTTGCCAGCCATTCATTTACGTTCTCTTCCGGCTCTTTACTAGCATTGAAAAACTTAAATCTAGCAGAAAAAACAGACTCCGCGGGCAGAAAGTACTTGTCAAACAACTCAACGAGTGCATCGTATTTCAACTGCTTAGGATTTTTAGGTACACTTTGGTTATTCATTAACTTAAAAGCATCTTCATCCAATAGATTGAGAAACAGGCCTTGTCTTCTGGGTTCACTCTTGATGTGATTAGCGTCGAAGAAACTCTCCATCCTAGGTTTGTAAAGAGACCCGTCATTTTTTAAAGTAAACTCCCTCAAGACGCCAATGGTGGTGGTTTTTCCATCTTCAGCCATTTTGAATGCAAATGTAAACTCCTTCCTTGGGATTGACGTCTCAGCTCTTCAATTTCGGGATGCACTTAGCAAGTTTGTAAGCTCATTTGCTATTCTTGGTTTTGGTCAACACCAGATTAGACAGTGGGTCATCCCATCTTCGTCGCCAATGTTCAATACTCGCCACTATTTTACTATTCACACTTCCTATCTTGTCGCACAACATTTCTCCAGTCACACTTCTCACAGATCATCATACCATTTCGTAGCCAAAACAGTATTGCCAACTACACCACTGTAATATCCCACAAAAAACATTGCCTGCTATTACCTAAACTGAAAATATATTTTTCTGGAAACTATTATGGCAAGATAAAATTGTCGTGTGAGTGCGAATAGTAATTTTGCAAGGCTACGAGCTATAAGTGGGAGTCCGTTGGATGGACTGGGGGGCGCACGCCTTTGCACCCTAAGGATAAGCAGCCCTTGTTACACGCTATAATGAAATGAACCTACAACAGTGTCACGAACAGCCAGAGAGTGAGCCTGCTCACGTTATGCGAACGCAAAAAAGCAAGTAATTACAGATATAATTTTTTTTAAACAAGTGACCTGAACACAACTTATAATAGTTTTGTTCCCGTGGACTATAGGGAACGTCAGTTCTTCACCTGCAATACGTACAGCTAGGCGTAAACAAGCAGTTCTCTGTGTGGTGACGTGAAGATCTTTTCAATCTTTTCAGGTCTCTTTTTAAAGATATTGAAGCAAACCTTATTTTTGATCATCTCATACAGTCACGGGTAATTCATTTTAACACAAGAGTAGCGAGTTTAACCATACAACCACCACCAACTTAAGATCTTATTTTTATAAATTGATGCTTTTTATTTTTACTAAACCAAAGTGAAGTCTACAATTTGTATTGGAGTCCCCTAATATATTTTTTTAAACTTTAATACAAACCCTTTTGCGATAGCAAATATACTATCTACTAAAAAAATTTAAGTCATGTTTGAAAACACAAATGTTAAAGATAATTGTGAAAAGAATTAGTTGAACTCAGTGGTTTTGGAGTAAAGTGCTTGCCTTAGGATCCGATGTTCGTGGGTTCAAAACCAGATGAGTCAACGGTTATTTCTTGGATGGTAAAAATCCATAACACAACCTCCTTCGGAGCGGAAATAAATATATCAGTCCCATGTCGATTATGGCATGTTTAAGAACCCTGGAAATTATGTAAAAATAGCTTTTGTGGCTAAATTGTTAGGCCAGTTCATTCTTGCTCATAAAAATTCTCGTGTGATGATATAACCAATCAGTTCATAAATTGCACACTATCTAAAAATAAATGAAAAGGTCTATTACAAAGTGGCTCTACATTTTTAATTAGGTACCTATATACATTTTTCTAATTTTATATTCTAACACTTTTTAAAGGAGACAATTTTCTTGTAGTCAACTCCAAATTAGTTAAATTTATGACAATAATTTTAGAATTTGGGTCAGGCCCAGTTGAAATTGGCACACTTTTTATTCAAGCTTGTCACTCTTCTTCTTCAGTTCCAAACCTGCTACACTTGAGAGTTGGTGCAGAAAGGACTGTTTTTGCCACGGGTAAAGCTGTGACGGTTATACGAACGCAAAAAAGCCGGAAATTTACTACAGATAGAACTGTTGATAATAGGTGACCCGAACCGAAAACAACTATTTTGAAACAAGCTGAACTTTTCCACAACCTCATAAACGTTTATTCTGGTGGAAAAAAGGATATGCGCAGGGTGACAACTGAATAAATAAAGACCAGATATAACCATAATGAAAATAAGTAAATAATTAATAAATGCGTATAAAACAGATAATTAGTACAAATTATCATACAAATTGGAACAATATTTTAATATGAGGCAAGAAGATGAGGTTCCTAACGAAAACTTCAAGAAAATAAAAAAATTTAAAACACAACCTCAAATTGAAATCGACTCAAATAAAGCAGCACGAGCACACTTTCACAGATTCACTATTTTAAATTGCGGCACGAGCACATTTGGTGGGGCTAGTAATACTAGGTACCTACAACAACCCTAAATATTCATGGAAGCTGTATCCGATGGAAATTTTGAAATATTTGACTTTGAACTTAAATAATACATGCATCAAGCCCTCTAAGATCACCAAATTTAAGGTGCCACAGTTTCTATATTTGAAATTACGGCACGAGCACACTTGGTGGGGTTAGTAGTAGTAGGTAGTGGTAGTCCCCAAAATCAATCTTCAATATCAAATCATCATTATTCCAATGGTGACTCGCCAGTTGAAACATCACGGGAACTACTTCAACATACTCCTTTTAAAGTTGATCAAAGCCTCCAGAACAGTGATTTCCGATCAGTTGAACAAGAATTCTCTTCACAAGAATGCATTAATTTCCCTGTAAAATTAATCTATGACAACGATTGTAAGAGTGAAACTTCAGATAGAGACGTCCCGAGAAACTTACCAGCAACATTTTTTACTAAATTTAAAATCGGCTCAGTTGGTTGTTTTTTTTGTTTTTGTTTTATATGACGGAAAACTTTCACGTCATTTTTTAAGGCAGTACATCAAACAAAAACTTAAAGACCTAATTTCTATAAGTTGTGAATTATCTTTCGGAGAGATTAAGCAAAGATATTCCAAAATCGTTATCTATGTGCGATGTGGTGCTAACCATATTGAATGTCTAAAACAATGTTTCAGAATTGATATAGAGAAGAGTGAAGAAATTGTTCAATTGAACATACACTCCACACAGATATGTTACATTGATGATAACAATTCAAGGAAAAAATAATAACTGATCCATACCAGGAAAATGATCCTAATTACTAAGGCAAGTTTTCATTACATTTACAGAATGTTGGAGAGGTGCCTAATTGCACTATCCGAAACAAGATTGAAAAATAAATGCGTGCCACTCTCAGTAACTATTGTGTCTTGATATTTAAACACTTTCGTAGACAAGAAAAAGGAATTTGTATTGCGTACGCGAGGTGCAAGCACTCTCGATTAAATAAAGAATGTAAATAATTTCGTTTCAATATTTATTTTACAGCTTCTTTGAAGGGATCCTAGTGGATTTGTTTGACCTTGATAGATGCGTGCGCAGAAATATTATTTAATTAAAGCGGTAGAGATGACGTGACAGTTTTCGATTGCGCAAGCACCTTCGATCGCGTTGGCAAGAAACTAAAGTTACATCTAAGACATCTTACTTTGTTCCAAAGCTTTAAAATGGCATGTTATTGCTTAGATCTGCCCAGAGTAAAGTGTAGGGGCATGCCGCTTCCATTGATCTCTCTAATATAACTGGATGGACATCTGTGGCTGAAATTTTCGAGCTGTCGTCTGCATACCATTGTGTAAGAGAAAAAATCTTTCGGATATATCTTTCTCTCCTACACCCATACAAGGCAATGTGGCGTTTTGACATCGTTCATTAATTTGATTGAATATATGATATAAATCAATGTGTGACTAGTTAAATGAAATAAATATGTTAGTAAAAGCTTTGAAGAACATAACAAAGTTAGAAACTGGTTAGTTTTTTCTTTAAATAAGTTGATGTATCTTAATATATACGATGATTTTTGAAGGAAGCTCGCTTGTAAGGCTTTATCTCGTACAAGAATCCTGCCCTATAATTGTGTTTAGGTAGGATAAAAGACCTTCCTGAAAGAAATTTCTACTTCCATTATAAATGGCCGTTTATCCTAACAAAATATTATATATGTGATAGTATTCTGGTACGAAATAAAGCCTTACAGATTGGGATGCCTACTAAAATCAGGGTTTAGTAGATACCGTGCTTCCTACAAGCCTATAACCTAAATTATCTTTTAAAATGTAAGACTGCTACACAAAGTGTGTCATTCAAACAAATGTAACAGTTTTTAGCTAACTTGTTTCACTATAGTTATCAAGCTTTCAACAAAATATTGCTTCTGAAAGCAATATACAAGAAGATATAAGCCAACTTTGAAAAAAAATTGTAATATAATAAATAATACTTTCTTCAAGCCTATATCCTAAGTGATAGTGTTATACCCACAAATGGTCTAGTTATTTTACACTTGGTGATCCAACATAACTTGTGCTACGCACATGTACGGACACAACCCCTTTTCACGACCTTAACTCGCACACGCCTTATTCACGTCTACACACCGCCATCTCACGCACTGACTGTCC
>CABFWB010008844.1:3331-15786 GCA_902151455.1 Timema bartmani
TATTTTCTTTAAAACATTGTTTGTGTGGGGGGGGGGGGGGACATCCCGTAGTGGTGTAAACTACGTTATTTGTGTAGGCCTACACACTGAGTTCAATTCAAGATCCTGCCATTTATTAAACTGTATTTTAGAATTAACTTACATATTTATTCTTACACAGTATTATGAATGGTTTTTACACAATACAACCTGTGTCACAAGGTTATTCGAGGTCCCTTAAAATCAAAAATATGATATGTAAGTGTCAAGGAAAAACTTTAATAATTTGATGAAAATCATCATTAATGTCGTGTTCATAAGTAGTATACAAGCAATGTGATCACAAATCATTGTAAACATGTTCTAGTACGGTACGAATCCTCTGCTCCTGTTGGGCTAAGCTGCTACAGTCCGGCCATTTCTTGTGTCGAGAGTTTACTGTAATGACACGTGGTTTTGTGTGGTAATCTTTAGCGATGGTGAATTGTGATCAAATCTTAAAGGAATGAGCTTGTTTCAAGTACAGTTTGACATGCTCTTGGCACTAGGTAAAAACAGGAAACATTACAGAGATGTGCTAACTTGTGCTCTCATCGCTGTCCATATTGGCCACCTAAATCGCACGTGACTGTTTATAGTTTGGCGGAACTAAGTTTATTTTGTTTTAGAACTGTAGAAAAGACAAAAAAAATATTTGACTTGAACTGACAACAATGCTGCTACTGTAACTTGAATTTTAAACGGAAAATCCACATGCAAGTAACAGACAGTTATTAAAAGAGTTTGCAGTTGGTGCAAATTTCTTACCAAAAATGTTGCATAGTTACAAGTTAGAGCCTTAGCACATCTCTTTGAACAAAGAGCTACCGGGAATGATTTTGTAGACCAGTGGTCACAAAATGGCGGACAGCGGTCTGCATCCGGACCGCAGACACATTTTTAAGGACCTTGATGAGATAGCGATAAACAGAAGAAATGATGCTATTTCTGTGGTGGCCATGGAAGGCCAGCGATAATAAATAAGACAACTAAAAGGAAATAAAATCACGTTTTTGAATTGGTATAGTCCCATAAGGGCTTGAACTTGAGTCACTGTTGAAGTTTTGCTGGACCGCGGAAGTATGTCGTAAGTCGAGTTTTTAAACGGACCTCCATCAAAAATAATTGGGGAGCGCTGTCACAGACCATGCAAACCTTTTCAATTTGATCCACCAGGAAATTGACTAACATGTTTAATTTCAATCCAATGTATTGTTTGGCAATTAAGCTAATTTTAAGAACACTGGAACTGTAAGCAGGCAAAAATGTACTAACGGACTGATCCAAATCCTCACTGGATGAGATCTATGTACTGAACTGAAGGTTGGTACTCAACAGACAAGTGTACCATTTAGAACTACTGTAAGTGCTAAACGCTTTGTTAGCAATCATCCCATATAACACACCAACATAAGAATATTTAACCTTGAATATGTTTAGTACTCAATATTTGAGGTAGACACTACATGCATTAACATTGCTCTTTATACACATTTGGCCTACAAGTATTTTTCTCCTAATCATAGTTAAAATATAGAATATTCTACAGAAAATAAATCAAACAAATTTATATAGATAAATATTTTTACTTACTCCACATGAGTAAGATAAATCAAAACCATATTTTAGTTAGATTTTTCTTTCTTGTAATCTTTGATAAAGTAGTGTATTTTAAAGATATATATATATAAATTGGTAATGTGACTAAAATAAGTAGATCCATACATAAAGCTGTCATCTACTTTAGTATGTACAGTATTTCAATAAATAAACGTCATTCATTTGAATAGTAACTATGCAGACTTTTCTTATTGAAAATCAGCTGATGTATCCCTTCTTAGCAGGGAATCCATAACGTTGCTTTCTATTTTAGTATATAAAATTAACCACATGTAAAAGTAACTAGGCTTTAAACTATGTTTGAATCGTAATCCTTTATTGATTTAGATTGTGTTGTTGTAACTTCTCGATAGACCATATTTTGAAGCATTGCCTGTTGGTGTTAGTAAAAAGAAAAAAAAAAGCGTGACACAACATAAAACGTTGTTAAAGAATTAAAGTTATATAGAAACAGTTTACCGTTTGAATAAGCAATTAATCATATTCAACGTTCCTGGCCTAATCCAATCTGATTAGTACTTTTTTGAGTTTACTGCCAATAAATAAACACACACAAAATATAATGTAGAGACAGATTTAGGGTTTTATTATTATGTATGGATGGTAGAATAAGGGGGACTAGTATTAAAACTAATTGGGACTAGCTGATTCACACAAAAATAAAATTACATAGTCATTATTTGAATAACATTAGTACGTCTACATCTGTACTTTGCCCTTATATTAAATAGCATGCTATATATCGTCCATTCCTAATTTAAGCTTTCTAGGAGTGATTTTAAATGTTTAGTCTAACATTTTGAAATCACCATTTTGTATATTTTTCAAGTTTCAGATTTTTCTCATAAATATAGTTTATATGCCAAATGTAATCTCTCTGACTCAATTTGTACGTTTTTCCATCCTTTTGGATTCGACATTTTCTATTTTTCCAATTTAGGATATTTTTTTATAAAGAAGGCATACAATATAACGTCCACACCATAATGTCAGCTCTCTTGAAATCCATTTATACATTTCTTCTGCCATTCTAAATTTTTTGAGTTTCAGATTTTTCTCATAGAGAAGGCTTGTTAAATAGCGTCTATACTAAATTTCAACTCTCTAGGCCCTGGGGTATTGGAAAGTGGGAGAAAGAGCTATAGAAGGCCACAAAGATACCACATGGATTTTATATATGTAGACTTTGAATCCACAATCTTGGATTTTTCGGGTTTATGATATTTTCCATAAATATTAAACGCTATATAACTTTATACCAACTTTCAGTTCTCTAGGACTTTATTTGTACGTTTCATCCGCCATTTGAAATCTGCCATTTTGAATATTTTGAGTTTTGGATTTTTCTCAATAAGATCGAGTGATCCATAGCGTCCATACCAAATTTCAACTCTCTAGGGCATTGGGAAGTGAGAGAAAGAGCCCTTAAAGGACACACAGACACCATATGGATTTATTTGTAGACACATACATGCTTTTTTTTAATATACAGAATGTTCGGAAACTTATAGCCCAAACTGCACATATAGTTTGCTTGAAACAAAAGTATCACAAAATCCCTATACACTTACATCTGGAAAACTAAGCTAATACCATTAAATTGTGTTTCATAGTTTCGGCGTAAAGTGCCGGGAAAGTAAAGCTGTCAAGCATACGTGTAAAATAAGTTGCATATGAGTTAGGAACGTGGCACTGCACATGTAATAATGGCAAGCACTTTCTGTGATGTAGAACCATTAATGATGACCCTCAGAACGTAATCACATTTTTATATGGACTGGTGTGTTGTTTACTATTCATTGTGGTATGTTCTGCTGCCGTGCTCCAAGATGTCAAGGTGTGTAGTGCCACGTGCCTAACTATATGTACACGGTCAGCTATAGCCAAAGAATCCTCAGTCCGATTTGTGGATAATGAAGTGAGTGGACCGGTGCGTCCAGGAGTGGGATAATTTGTCTATGAGTTGGCCGGCGTGTCCAGTTAGTGGGTCAGCATTCCTGGGAGTTGTCAGCACGATCAGTGAGTGGGCCTCTTGTCCAGAGAATGGGCCAGCGTGTCCAGCGAACGGGCTAGAGTGTCCAGTGAGTGGACCAGGCTGTCCAGCGAGTGGGACAGTGTGTCTATCAAGTAGGCCAGCGTACCTGGGAGAGGACAAGTGAATCCAGCGTTCGTGTAAATTGGGTCAGCACAGTGTGTGATGTGTGGGTACAAGTGGCAACTTACACGGGTGACGTAGATATGATTGTTATTGTGAAATGTGATAATAATGAATCTTTTTGTTATTGTTTTAAGTATATGAATAGTTATTATGCATTTTTTTAGTTATTAATTTGTTTATTTAATTTAATTCCATCTCATGCGTTCTTATTCTCTTATTATTTTACAGACTTAAATATTACTCTTATTATTTAATTCAATGACTTGTTTAGTTGTAGTTAGTTTAATTCTATCAATGTGTGTGTTGTTTATTTTTAATAACCATAACCTCGAATATTCCATGTGCGTCTTCAATCTTGTTTAATTAGCAGTGTACCCCAATATCCTGATTTCTAAAATGTTATATTAACCCTTTGAACCCCTTCGCGCTTACTGATATACATTGTAAACATAGTTTTTAGTAAATCCCCTGAGCAATTTTGTCTCCAAGTTGAATCTGTATTATTTGAGAGTCAAGATTCATCTTATTTTAAACAACCCTCCTTAAATTAAGCGGTAAAGAGAATAAAGAACTATTTCGATAAATATCAATACAGCTACTTACAGTACAAAATGTCGAGATGTTATCAATGTATTACGAAGAAAATGATAACATAATTAAAACCTGTTTAGCAAGTACGGATGATGCAACTGGATTCTGCGTCATCACTCTTCATACACACAAGCAACGCAGTGCTGCGGTAGCGGAACATAGCTAGTGCAGTGGAGTGTAGATAAATACTTGTGTGATTAATAAAAAACTTAAGATTGTTTTTAGTTAATGTTATAAACTCTTGTTTAAAATGACTGAAGAGTATTAAATGGAAATATGAACAAGAAAAGAGAGTGTTTAACCAACAATGGGAGGACGATTTTTCTTTTACTCTCAAGGGTTAAAAGGGTCTGTGCTTTATCTGCCATACGGCTATCCGCCAATTTAAATCCAGTAGTTTAAATCGTCACCATAAATCTAAATATAAAAAATTTGCATCTCAATTTCTTCCTGAATCAGAATTGAGAAGATAACACTATTGAAATCTAATTTAGTCACTCAACAAACTAGCCTATTTATCGTTTGAAATCAAAGTGATTTGGCTACTCAAGCTATTTTTGTTACATTACATACGTACATACCTAATCACGGTCTTCCCTTACGGGGTAGGAATGGAACTGTGAAAATAGCTAAAAAAAACAACTTCGTACTTAATCCATCCTCACTAACTTTCTCCACACTTCCCTATCCTTGCATACTTCCTTCACATCAACAACATTCATACACCGAGTAATACAGGCTCTTTTATTATTAAATCTCTTAATGTTTCTCTTTCCCACATATTCATCTACAACAATTTTATCCACGTCCTACATGTCCTACACCTTCCTTTTGATTCATACATGTTATTCTCGTACGTTTGTTTCGTCACTCGAGCTATACTCATCCGCTCAATATGCCCAAATCACCGTAAGACACTTCTTTCACAGTGACCTATTGGATTCCCTTTCAAGCCACACTCCTTCATCACCCATTCATTACTGACTCTGTCCATACGAGTTTTTCCACACACATTTATTAGATATTTAATTAAAACCGCACTCACCATACTCTTATGTTTCTCCTGACAAACCCACGCTTCACATTAGTAAAATAACGTTGGTGCTAACACACTTTTATACACTTCCATCTTTGCTTCTTCCGATATTAGCTCATTCTTTGCAATAGTCCACATACATCCAACTACTCTCTGAGATGCATTCACCCGTTTGTAGATTTCACTATCTATCCTTAAATTTTTACAGAAAATTCTGCCCAGATACACAAAATCATTCACTTGTTCTAACAGTTTAGATTTATACTAAGTTGACAATCATTTCCTGATCCGTCCATATCAAAAACCAATGCCTTAGTTTTGGAGACATTTATACGAAGATCCATTCTGTCTGTCACCACACTCAAACTATTTAATGCATTCAGCAAGTCACTTTCCTTCTCAGTCATTAATACGACATCATCTGCATATAACAGCACTCTTACATTCACATTGCCCAATTATACACCAACAACGTCCTTACAATCATAACTCATACACTTATCCATTAAAACATTAAACAACCATGGAGACATAACACAACCTTGTATAACACACTGTTCAATGCCAAACCATTCGCTCAAAGCTCCATCCACCCTAACGCACGCTTTACTTCCAACATACACCATCTGAATTGCATTTAATAACCATGAATCCACACCATACTCTCAAAGAACATTCCATAACATACTTTTATTCACCCGATCATACGCTTTCTCCAGATCAACACATGCACAATAAACTTTCTTTCTTGCTGCCATACATTTCTCAATCACTTATTGCAATGCAAATATCTGGTCCATGCAACCTCTACCTAGCAGGAAACCGGATTGCACACCCCAAATCTTGCCCGCAGTTCTTTCTCAATTAAACTCTCCCAAACTTTGCCTGGAATACTCAACAAACCAAATGCTGTATAATTCTTACATTCACTCTTACTGCCTTTGAAAGGAACAGTGACGACATTCTTCCAGTCATCAGGAACGTTCGCATTCCCAGCACACACAATGAACAACTCACACAATCTGGCAAGTAATACCGTGCCTCCACATTTAAGCTTTTCACTTGTGATCCCATCTACGGCCGCAGCTTTGCCATTCTTTAAAATTTTAATAGCTTTAAACACTCCAGATTCGTTAGTTCTTTCACTCCTTAAAAGATTTTCCCTATTTTCTACTTTATCCACCTTTTCACGATACAAGTGCTCAAAATACTTTCTCCGTTGCTCTCCTATACCGTGTTCATCCCAGATCATCTCTCCACGTTCATTCTGAATTCCATATGTCTTAGTTTTGTCATAGCGTGGCATATTGCTTGAAGCAAACTACCTTCCATTAATATTAGTGATGTGATGGCAATTCTCTCTCAAGGGAACTCAATATTCAAACAGGCAATATAATAAATTCGTATCTCCCGCCGCGCTATTGAAAGACTCATTTCTGAAATTAGCTCTAAAATCATATGTTCACTTCAGAGGGATTGAAAAGCTGTGCTGGTTTCAGCTTATCATTGAACGAATCTACAGAAATTCAAGATATTCCTCAGCTAGCTATATATTTTTTTCGTTATGTTACAAACAACGAAAATGTAAAAGATGAATTCTTAGACCTGATACGCTTAAAGGAAATCATAAAAGGTATTGAAATAAAAAATGCACTCAACAAATCTTTATTAAATGCTCAAATACCACCTCATAAAATTGTTAGCATTGAAATAGATGGAGCACCAGCTATGGCAGATAAAAAAAAAACTGGCCTAGTTGAGCAGGGGTGGCCCGAGTTAAATTTCGCGCCTGGGCAGGATTACTTTTTAGCGGCCCGTACGTAAAGATTCAAATTTTCCGGGAAATTTTGAATCAGAAAATTTTCTGCAGTTGCGGTTTGCAGAGGAGGGGTTAAATTGTAGAGAGAGCACCTAGCGACTATTATACTTCAAAATATAATGTGTTAAGAGATGAGTGGATTATAATAAGGGTTGAGGGGGCACGGTAGTTCGAGAGAGGTGGATAGGAGGCACGGAGGATAAGAAGGGAGACATATCTCAGGTAAAATGTATAGTTATTTTAACTAACTTAATGATAAGAATTAATAGCCAGAGCTATTATTTATGCTTATTAGTGGGAATTACTCCATCTAGATATCATATTCTGAAAATTGAAAAATGACACCTGGACACGGGAATCCCGGGAGGTCCCGGTGTCATTTTTCAATTTTCAGAATAACTTAATGATGATAAAGTAAAGTCTCGGTAAGCAACTAGTAAGGAGATGAAGAACCCCAACCTTAGTGACACATTCAGCCACCAAGCGCTGTAGGCGATACATGAGTGTAGTAACTAATAGCTGTTATTGGTACTAGTTTGCTGATGTTTCTGGTGTTAATACCCTTAGGTGAAATTAATCTTAAGTATAAACGTTGACATTTGGGATATCTATATCTCAAATACATTAGTTCCATTTAATCAGTTGAAATAATTTTACAGAAATAATAATTGAGAATTTTTCGTTTTGGAAAAAAATATGGGAACAATTTCCCGGAAAATTTTCTGTCTCATATCTCTACCCCTATGTAACCAAACAATTTATTTTTAATTTGGTTTTTCTTTTGACCGTTTATTTAAATCTTCTACTAGCTGTCAGCTACCACATTTCCAATGGTGATTGGACTCTAGGAATATATGAAAATCATCCCCAAACCTTACAGGTTCAAACCTAGGGTAGCCTAGGCGTGATATGAAAAGAAGGGAAACCCCACAAATGGTTACCATACGCTAAACGTGTCACTTCGAGATTGTATAAAAACAGTTAGGAATACAAATAAAATTATAATAATCTGTTTTGTAGACAATGTTCTCCTCTACTTTCTATTATAAGTTTAACAAACACTTTGACAATATGAACGGTTTATGTTATAATTTCAAAAAACAAAAGTTTTAGGGCACCATTTTTTCAGGTTGGCGAGTGTAAAATAACCTTTTGAGAGTGGAACTAGTTTCTATTTTACTCCCCACAAAATTATATTAATAGGTCAAATTCATTTTATTATCAAAAAGTGAACAATAGTTGTGCGTGGCAACTCCACTATTACATCCAGGCTACGTTAGGTGAGGGTTTGTTGGGTTTGGGGATTATTTTCATATCCCGCCCAGCTCTGTTTGGCGCCCTGGGCAGCCACCTGGTTCACACGGCCCTTTAGTTGGGGAATCGACACATGATCTCAACTATCCTGAATATCTCTTTATTCTTTGTAGCATACACGTTGAGCATTTAGTAAGCAAACACTTTAAGCTCAACAATGTCATACATTACGTTTTAGAAATAGAGAATTTCATACGGACAAGTGTATAAACACATCGTGTATTTAGAAATATTACTGAGGAGCTTGAGCTTGAAGAATAAATAAATGAAAACAAGAGATTAATTAAAAGGGAATTTAAAAAAAATCAAATATTGTACACTCCATTTACCCTGAATGGCAGCAGTCTTACCTTGACGGACTACACTATGGCGCTATGTTATAACTTATGAGCTATGCCATAGTGTAATAATGCAAGGTATACATTTAAGGATAAATGGAGTTTACATACAACATAGAAAAGTTATGGTTTTTTTTTATTCATACGGTTGGCCTATATTATTTACAAAACCATATTACGATTTAAAATTAACTTTTATTTGATGTAAGCTTGAAAGTCCTGGATTTGTTGAAAAAGTAGCACTTGAAGACAGACGGGTTTGAAAAATCTGTCAATCTTCTTTTGCAGACTTTTGGCAATATTTTTTTAGAGTTTACGTATATGTCTTGCTATCGACTTTGCTGTCTATGATAATATGTTAAAAAAATGTAAATATAGTCCGAAGTATCAGGGTTTTTATTGTATAAATAAATGTGATTTTGGTTATATTTACCACTCATTAATATAATCTAACATGCATGAAAGAAAGGGGCTGCATTTATAATTTCACTTAAATACAAAACAGTTCACGCTTATTTCTAAACTTTTCGAAAGCGAGGAAAATAAATTTTTATCAAATCTAAAAGTAAATCTACTCCGTCCAGGGGCAAAAATAATAATATTTTGTAAGCCGGAAATAAAATTCAAGTTTTTAATTTAACTAATACATTTTTTGATTTTGTTTTAAATATGTATATGTACTTTATTTATAAAAATTTAAATCTTTGATTTTTTTCTATTTCTTTGAAGCTATCCGCATCTTCAAACATCTGGCTTAATTTTATTTAATATAAATAATTTTACCATGTGTCAAATTATAATATCACTATCCAACCCCCTTGCCCCCTCCAAGTACCAGAATAGGTGTTGGTCTATTTATCAGATTTGTAGTGAAAAACACATTTATTTAGTATCAGTCTCATTATAAACATTTGTTAATGAATTTGTTTTAACTTAATAACTAGTCTTGAATATTTAAAAAAACACTTCTATTCCAAATCTAAGACTTTTAATTTTCCAGAATTACCTTGGGATTCTTATTGCATCCTGAATAAATTTAAGCCAGATGTACATATGTGTGTAAATGTATTATATATATATATATTATAGGCCCTATGTCTAATCATTATTTTTTAACGTGAAAGTTTTAATTTGTAAAATATCCAAATTATATATTTAGATGTGCTTCCTTGGTCGGGTATCAGCACACTCCCCAAGATGTTCAACTGACAGCTCCAGCTTGCCTGATAAAACCTGGTACTATTCAACATGAGTTTCTGCATGCTTTGGGCTTTTGGCACGAGCACACTAGACCAGACCGAGACACATACATCAAAATCGCCTGGCAGAATATTCAATCAGGTAAATATTATCTAAAAAACTGTACCATTCTAACTAAATGTTTACTAAATACAAAGTTAAAGAAGTGAAGTTTAAGTCTGTTCTATACACATAAGCATGTTCTTCGTTAAACATAATCATCAACTGTGTCCAGCCTGTGGCCGGGTCAGTTTAATAAACTGCCTCCATATTCCTCTATCCTTATACCATTCTTCCTCCTTTAAATGCTTCCATTCTTCTCTTCTCAATAGCACACTTTCTGTTATCTGCTCCTCCCATCACTTTAAAGTCTCCCTTGCTGTCTTTTCAACTATACTTCATTTCCATATTTTTTTTTGGCATTCTCTCCTTAGCCATCCTCAGTACATGTCCATACAATCTCAATCTTGCTTCCGCTACTATATCATGTACTCCCTGTAGCCCCACTCCTTACTGGATAGTATAATTCCCAATATTGTTTCTCCTCGTGACAGCTAACATGCTTCTCACAAACTTTATTCCCAAGGCCTTCACTTTCCTAGTCTCTATCACATTCACTGTCCATGTTTCTGTTCAATATGTGACAATGGGTGCGAAGTACGGCATGTACGACACTTCCGTACACTTCAAGGGAACTTTTATTCTGCATAGCAAGTCTCTTACACACTTATGGAACAACTCTGTCATCATATTCTCTTCTCATTACATCCTATCTACTTCCACCATTCATCTCAATCACGCTTCCAAGATATTTTACGTTTTACTAAATTTCCTTCCAAACTTTTTCACTTCCTCGTTCCATTCCTGTTTCTTTTCCTGTACTTCCTTTTCTTCTCTTCCCATACCATAGAATCATCAGCAAACATCGTGGCTTTCATTTTTTTTCTCTCCAAGTTTTCCTGCTACTTTATTCATAACCATTTCCATTACCATTACAAATAGTAGTGGTGAGATGGCACTCCATTGCTTCAATCCATTTATATTTGGAAGCACTCCATCTTTTCTCTTTGCATATTAACACAACTACTGTTATCCTCATAGATGCTTTTAACTCTCATTACAAATTATCTTTCCACTTCAGCCATCTCCATCTCTTTCCAAACTTTATTTCTATCCACGCCTTCTTCACATCCATAAATATCATTACCGAATCTTTCTCGAATTAATACCTTCTTTCAATAAGCTGTCGTATGGCATGTATGAAGTCTATTGTAGACATCTTTTATCTAAATCCATGCTGTTAATCCTCCCCAACTTCCCTTCATTTTATTTCTTATTCACGTTTCCCGTATCTCCTCATATATTTTTGTACAGTGGCATAACAAATTTATATCCTTGTAATTTATACACCTCTTCCTGCTTGCTTTCTTGAAAATAGGTATTATAACTCCTTCCTTCCAGTTTTCCGGTAACTTGTTTTCCTTCCAAATCACTCTCAGCACCATGTATAAAAATGTATACTTGCTTCTTCTGCAACTCTGATTATTTTCACACTCATTTCGTCTCGACTCGGTGCTTTCCTTGTATCATCCTCTTCCACCTCTTTCCATGTAGGACCTCTTTTCTCATATTCTGCTATTTTTACCTTCTCTTCTGTTTCACTATCATCTCCGTCTACTTATCGGTTGAACTTATCAAAATTGTTCACTCATAGTTCCTTTTCCTCCTCTCCTGTCTTCAACGTTCTTCCTTCTTCTACCCTCATTCTAGCTTCTTTTCTTTTCTCTCTCCTGTTTCTTATCTGGCTATATAACACCTTATTACTTCCTTCCACGTCAAGTTCTAGCATTTCTGTCTATTTTTTCATCTAATCCTTCCAGGCATACCGTACCACTCGCTTCACTCTTTTCTTCTCCTCCTCCTTATATTCTTCATCTATTTCCTAATTCCTATGCTTAAAACTCCTTCTGAATGCTTTATTCTAATCCTCCACTGCTTCCATTGCCCTGTCATTCCACCAGGGTGAGTCCTTCCACTTCCTCATATCACTTTTCCTCCCACACACCTCTTCTGCGGCTGCAACACATTTTTTCTTAGTTATTTTTTCTTCCACTTATACACTTTGCAACATATCTTGGGCATTAAGCTTCTTAACCTCCTTACGTATGGCTCTCTTTTCTCTTCACTTCTGGCCTCCACACCCTTAAGACTCTGTTTCACGATACGATGAACTCAAAGTTGGAGTCTATGAAGAAAAAAATATCATCTCGGGGGGTGGAGCCTAAATTGTGTAAACTGCTAGGGAAGGAGTAAAAGCTGTTT
>CABFWB010008845.1:0-15780 GCA_902151455.1 Timema bartmani
AAGGGCGCAGAAAGGTGAGGAGGGAAGAGGGATTCCATTAGAAAGTTGACGTGATATGTCGTTTTATAATTATATACATTTATATGGGATATGCTACAAGGGGGTACGGAAAGTGTTTATGAGAAGTCAATAAAATGAAAGTAATAAAATTAAATATAAATTAAAAAACAAAGCTTGTTAATGAATTGTTGCGTAATAATTACCAATTCAGTGGGGGTTGCCGCGTGTGACAGAACCAGTGGAATTCCTGTGTCGCCATTGTATTATACAACCATTCATTAAAATGCTTCATTTTCATTAATTTTTTTAATATCATTAGGTACTTTCATTTGATTGAATTCTCACAACATTATTATGTTATAATCCTACATTTATTAACAGAAGTATTTATCTCCTGTTTCATTAAAAAAAAGTCCTTTGTTTTCCGATGAATATTGGATATAACAGAAACAATCTGTTATTAGAAATATTGACGAAGCTATTGTTACGATAGCAGGTTATAAAGAATGCATTTTGTAGGGGAATACTAAAATTAATAATTAATATTAGTATTTGGCTGGTGGTGTTTAAAATAAATAGTACAGTTAAAAAAAGCACTGTATTTTATTAACGTTTTTATATGTGGACCCCTTTAATGGGGAGGGGGCTTACATACATTTTCAGAGGGGGTATCACACCCCCTTTATACACCCATGACTAAAATATTTGATAAAACACCAGTTAAATCACAATGTTAGAAGTGAATTAGGTTTTCTGTGAAAAACCTCGTTCCTTTAACACCCTCCCCATCCCATTCTCTCGTCTTCAAGCGGGGCCTACGCTTCAACCCCCTCGAACTTGAGCCCAAAGTTTGACATTCGACGCTCGGATATTATGTGGCGAGAAAACAACCCTTAGGAAGAGGTTAGTTAGACTTGCTTTATAGAAGAGGTTGAGGTCGGAGGTTGAGAGGTTATAAACGAACACCCCGAGGGGAGGAATCACTGAGGGTGCTGGAGGGTGAGTTATTCTAGATAACGCAGCTCTCAAGGAGGGGAACTCCCTCAGGGATCTCTTGAGAAGGTCTCAAATATCCTCTAATGACGACTTACCACCTGGTTTGGAGGAGAGATTGTTTGGGGATAGTCACGGAATATAGGAGCAGGGTGATATGGGAGGGGGGGAGATGTCTTCGTACGGGCCACACACACACATCACCCGCATCGGTGGGCACGAGTTCTAAAAGCCTGATTTACACGTTCGACGAAAAACTGAGAACAGAATCTGCTCTAGCAATTTACATGGCAGAAGAAATTTAACTTCTCCCATGATGCTTTGCACCGTGAACTAGAAACAGCTGGTTATCAACTTATTTTATTTTATCGTGAATAAACAGAAATTGAAGACTAATATCACGATGTATATTTGCAGATATACATGAGACAAATAAAAACAAAGCAATAACGACGCAAACGTTCTCCATTCAAATCTCCTCACAACATTAGACGATCCCGCTTCAGTGGCTCCATGGTCTAAGGCGCCACTCTCGTGATAGACTGGACAGCAGATGACTGAGAGATCGTGGTTCGATCTCAGTCGGGTGTATTGAGGGTGGTTTTCCCTAAACGGTTTCCCAACTCTCTCTACTTACGCAAGTGAGAGTACACTTCTTCTAAATTCAACCTTCCTTATCCCTGGCCCACAAGTGTAATTAGTACATAAGCGTATAGCCTGAATGGGTAGTAAGACGTGGTGCTAAAAAATAAGAGAAAAGTAGACGCAGCTGTATGATTGTATCTCGCCTTGAAGGCGCATGCGCACTGATTTGTGTCAGTCAGTTTTGAAATTTGACCGGGTTCTCCAAACATATGTTTTCATGCAGAACCGAGGAAGCTGAAACTATTTCAACTCTCGCTGAGAAGACAACGTGGATCGTGGCTGTGTGCTATGATTGGTCCAGAGCTCGTGACGTGACTACTGGTTCTGTTCTTGATTTTTCAGGGAGCGCGCGGATCCACAGTAAATGTCAGACTTATCCAATTTGGCTAGAAACTGATGGAGAAGTCGGGGTTTGAGTCCCGGCCTGTTTAATAAGGATGTTTTTATCATTTTTAATGGGATGTTGTACATCCTATTTGTGGCTTACGATCGTTTCTACACTCTTTCCATCCACGCCAATGCGGGTCCATTTTATCTTAATTTTACCTACCTCCTCCTTAACCCCATAGTGTAATTAGATGCAAATTACCAATAACTCCTCTTGGATATTACTTATTGGACCACTACGTGGTGTGTAAATGGACCTGGTAAAACATACACGGACCTGGTGAAACATACATGGACCTAGTGAAATATACACGGTCCTGGGGAAACATACACGGACCTGGTAAAATATACACGGACCTGATGAAACATACACAGATCTGGGGAAACATACATGGATTTGATGAAAAATACACGGACCTGGGGAAACATACACGAACCTGGTGAAACATACACGGACCTAGTGAAATATACATGGACCTGGGGAAACATACACGGACCTGGTAAAACATACACGGAACTGATGAAACATACACAGATCTGGGGAAACATACATGGACCTGATGAAACATACGCGGACCTGGTGGAACATACATGGATCTGGTGAAATAACCACGGACCTGGTGAAACATACACAAAACTGGTGAAACATACACGAACCTGGTGAAATATACACGGACCTGGTGGAAGATACACAGACCTGGTGGAACATACACGGACCTGGTGGAACATACACAGACCTGGTGGAACATACATGGATCTGGTGAAATAACCACGGACCTGGTGAAACATACACAAAACTGATGAAACATACACAGACCTGGTGGAACATACACAAAACTGGTGAAACATACTCGGACCTGGTGGAACATACTCGGACCTGGTGGAACATACTCGGACCTGGTGGAACATACACGGACCTGGTGGAACATACACGAACCTGGTGAAACATACACGAACCTGGTGAAACATACACGGACCTGGTGGAACACACACGGACCTGGTAAAACATACACGGAACCTGGTGGAACATACACAAAACTGGTAAAACATACACGGACCTGGTGGAACACACACGAACCTGGTAAAACATACACGGACCTGGTGGAACATACACGGACCTGGTAAAACATACACGGACCTGGTGTTCTTGACTAGGTCACTCCTATGGTTGACTCCACGAACCAACCACCCCCGGGTCAAAAGACGCTCCTCAACCAAACGCGATCTTTCGATGACCTGATGAACTTCATGGTGGTCTACATGGGCTTTTCTCAGGAGATGAGGAGTAAAATGGGGCACGGGTTTTCTCAGTTCATCCTGGGATGTACCTTCAGTGGCAAGTCCTGCTACAACCAAACACAGTGAGTATATATTAGTAACACTTGTCTCCAACAGCTAGAGGGTCAAATGGGGCAAATGTTACATCAGTTAATTCTCGGCTGCACCTTCAGTGTACTTCTACAACCAGAGGTTGGTCAAAGAAGGAATATGACGTGCTGTACCCTATTTTATACTGAAATCTTACAGTCTTACCTTGACTGATTACACTATGACCCTATCTTATAGCTACACCATAGTGGAACCTAGCAAGGTAGCAGTCTTACCTTGACTGATTACACTATGACCCTATCTTATAGCTACACCATAGTGGAACCAAGCAAGGTAGCAGTCTTACCTTGACGGACTACACTATGACCCTATCTTATAAGCTACAGCATAGTGGAAACAAGCAAGGTAGCAGTCTTACCTTGACTGATTACACTATGGCCCTATCTTATAAGCTACACCATAGTGGAACCAAGTAAGGTAGCAGTCTTACCTTGACTGATTACACTATGGCCCTATCTTATAGCTACACCATAGTGGAACCAAGCAAGGTAGCAGTCTTACCTTGACTGAATACACTATGGCCCTATCTTATAGCTACACCATGGTGGAACCAAGCAAGGTAATACCGCTACCATACCAGGATAAACAGAGTGTACTGTACTTATCACCAAAACTGGTGCCACGATGGTTCCAAAGTGCAACGTATTGATGACGTCACTTGACGAACTTTATACTGTTTCAACCTAGGCTGCGCGTTGGCACAATATAGGCCTATTTTTTCAAAATATGTCATGTATCTATTAACATTATATTAGAAACTACCAAAAGTGGATAGTGACACAAATGTTCAACGTTAACTAAACTGTCTCGGAAAAAAGTACAGGTGGTCACATGGTCTCAGGTGTCGAGCTCGCTGTTGACTGGACTATCGATGACAGGGAGATCGGGGGTTCGAATCCTCGGGTGGGTGTATACTAAGGGTGGTTTTTCTTAAATAGTTTTCAACATTCTCTCCACGTAAATGAGAGTAGATTTATAGTAAATTTCTACCTCCCTCATCCTTAGCAAATTAGCTTGATTAATGTTTGTGAACTACCCAAACGGTTAGTAGGATGCGGTGGGAAAAAAAAGAAAATAGTCAGAAACGTTGGTGTATTTTACATCGTGTTTTTACCATCCGTTCTGGTTTTTCACGAACTGATGGTGTAAAAAGTAGAACGGTACAGCTGACAGGAAATGTACCTCAAGAAGGGGTGGTCCATTCTTCCACGTTCCAAGAGTATCAGTGAATCAACTGTGACGGAGACAAGATTGTGAGTATTGATCGGCCAGTCAGAATTTCTTCATTCATGGTTTCAGCGTGCTCTGTCAGGTGGGGTATTAGGTGTGCAGGTGATGTCAGGTGTGGTATTAGGTGTACAAGTGCTGTAGTAGCTGTGCGGATGCTGTTAGATACGATACAAGGTGTACAGGTGCTGTACTAGGTGTTCAGGAGGTGTCAGGTGCGGTACTAGGTGTACAAGTACTGTAGTAGGTGTGCAGGCGCTGTTAGATGTGGTACTAGATGTACAGGTGCTGTCAAAGGTGTGCAGGTGCTGTTAGATGCGATACTAGGTGTACAGGTGCTGTAATAAGTGTTCAGGAGGTGTCAGGTACGGTACTAGGTGTACATGTGCTGTAATAGGTGTGCAGGTGCTGTTAGATGCGATACTAGGTGTACAGGTGCTGTACTAGGTGTTCAGGAGGTGTCAGGTGCTGTACAAGGTGTACAGGTGCTGTACTAGGTGTTCAGATGGTGTCAGTTGCGGTACTAGGTGTTCAAGTGGTGTCAGGTGCGGTACTAGGTGTACAAGTGCTGTAGTAGGTGTGCAGGTGCTGTTAGATGCGATACTAGGTGTACAGGTGCTGTACTAGGTGTTCAGGAGATGTCAGGTGCGGTACTAGGTGTACATGTGCTGTACTAGGTGTGCAGGTGCTGTTAGATGTGGTACTAGGTGTACAAGTGCTGTTGGGGACGGGGCAGTAGAATAATTTAAGTCACTTGTTCTCGACTCGTTTGGCTTAGCGTCACTTTGGGATTGCAGGGATTAAGGTTTCCATGGTGAAGCTCCTCAGCAAGAGATTACACGGAATTTCTTTAGCAAACATTGAACTACTCTTGAAGCAATTTAATTATTTTATTTGAAATATATTTAGAGTGTTTTTAGTGCTAAGCTTTTTATAAGATTCTAGGCAGCAACTAAACTAGGAATTAAGAATCAAATATCCAAAGCTATTATTTATGCTTTTAGTGAGGATTACTCCATCTAGTTATTTAAATATGCAATCCCGTACAGTTAAAATAATTGTACAAATGGCAGCAATAAACCAACTACCGAGTCGAGGGTGGCTGCGTTATCTGATAGCTCGTGATATTAATAAAATCACACATTTGTAGCCGACGATTTCCGCACGTCCATCATAGACTCTGCCTTATAATATGAGTGAAGGATGACCCTGGGCATGGGAAGATTCTTGGATAAATCAGTGGTTAGAACATTGGTGAACTAAGCCAAAAGTACCGGGTTCGATTCCCGTGTCCAGGTGTCATTTTTAAAATTTCATAATATGAAAACTAGGAATTTATAAATAAAAAACAACTCAATCAATAAACATTCCGGGAGAGGGTGGAATGCCCAAAACATCCCCCTCCGAAAAATTCCATCCTATAACTTAAGATTTACTATTCACTGATAATAAATAGTTGGTAGAATTTAGTTGCCGATAGCTGTTACTTGCACTATACATCCTATAGGTCGCCTATAGTTGCTACTGGCAATATCCATCCTCTAAGTCACCTATAGTTGTTACTGGCAATATCCATCCTCCAAGTCACCTAATAGTTGCTACGGGCAATATCCATCCCCTAAGTCACCTATAGTTGCTACTGGCAATATCCATCCTCTAAGTCACCTATAGTTGCTACTTGCAATATCCATCCTCTAAGTCACATATAGTTGTTACTGGCAATATCCATCCTCTAAGTCACCTATAGTTGTTACTGGCAATATCCATCCTCTAAGTCACCTATAGTTGCTACTGGCAATATCCATCCTCTAAGTCACCTATAGTTGTTACTGGCAATATCCATCCTCTAAGTCACCTATAGTTGCTACTGGCAATATCCATCCTCTAAGTCACCTATAGTTGCTACTGGCAATATCCATCCTCTAAGTCACCTATAGTTGCTACTGGCAATATCCATCCTCTAAGTCACCTATAGTTGCTACTGGCAATATCCATCCTCTAAGTCACCTATAGTTGCTACTGGCAATATCCATCCTCTAAGTCACCTATAGTTGCTACTGGCAATATCCATCCTCTAAGTCACCTATAGTTGCTACTGGCAATATCCATCCTCTAAGTCACCTATAGTTGCTACTGGCAATATCCATCCTCTAAGTCACCTATAGTTGCTACTGGCAATATCCATCCTCTAAGTCACCTATAGTTGCTACTGGCAATATCCATCCTCTAAGTCACCTATAGTTGCTACTGGCAATATCCATCCTCTAAGTCACCTATAGTTGCTACTGGCAATATCCATCCTCTAAGTCACCTATAGTTGCTACTGGCAATATCCATCCTCTAAGTCACCTATAGTTGCTACTGGCAATATCCATCCTCTAAGTCACCTATAGTTGTTACTGGCAATATCCATCCTCTAAGTCACCTATAGTTGCTACTGGCAATATCCATCCTCTAAGTCACCTATAGTTGCTACTGGCAATATCCATCCTCTAAGTCACCTATAGTTGCTACTGGCAATATCCATCCTCTAAGTCACCTATAGTTGCTACTTGCAATATCCATCCTCTAAGTCACCTATAGTTGTTACTGGCAATATCCATCCTCTAAGTCACCTATAGTTGTTACTGGCAATATCCATCCTCTAAGTCACCTATAGTTGCTTCTGGCACTATCCACCCTCTAGGTCACCTATAGTTGCTACAACACTATCAATCCTCTAGGTCACCTATAGTTGCTACAGCACTATCCATCCTCTAGGTCACCTATAGTTGCTACTGGCAATATCCATCCTCTAAGTCACCTATAGTTGCTTCTGGCACTATCCACCCTCTAGGTGACCTATAGTTGCTACAACACTATCAATCCTCTAGGTCACCTATAGTTGCTACAGCACTATCCATCCTCTAAGTCACCTATAGTTACTACTGGCACTATCCATCCTCTAAGTCACCTATAGTTGCTACAACACTATCAATCCTCTAGGTCACCTATAGTTGCTACAGCACTATCCATCCTCTAGGTCACCATATAGTTACTACTGGCACTATCCATCCTCTAAGTGACTGTTATAACGACACAAACTAACTTGTTATCAAGTAAAGAACTGGTTCTATTCCAGGTTTTTCGTCCAGACCCTCACCAGTGGCTACGGCAACTGCTTCACCTTCATAACAGACAGAAGAACAGTCATCCCGGGGAAAGACTATGGCAAGTATAGAAACATAGGCTGATATGGTGGATATAAGCCTACCTTTCTTCTTATAGACTACTGCTAGCTGACTTAGGGACCGATACACCTCTTTTTATAGCCTACTGTTGGCCGACACAAACGGCCGATGCATCTCTCTTTATAGACTACTGTTGGCTGACATAAAGGGCCGATGTACCTCTCTTTATAGACTACTGTTGGCTGACATAAAGGAGCCGATGCATCTCTCTTTATAGACTACTGTTGGCTGACATAAAGGGCCGATGTACCTCTCTTTATAGACTACTATTGGCTGACATAAAGGGCCGATGGATCTCTCTTTATAGACTACTGTTGGCTGACATAAAGGGCCGATGTATCTCTCTTCTTATAGACTACTGTTGGCTGACATAAAGGGCCAATGGATCTCTCTTTATAGACTACTGTTGGCTGACATAAAGGGCCGATGTACCTCTCTTTATAAACTACTGTTGGCTGACATAAAGGGCCGATGTACCTCTCTTTATAAACTACTGTTGGCTGACATAAAGGGCCGATGTATCTCTCTTTATAGATACTGTTGGCTGACACAAAGGGCCGATGAGTTGGCGTAATAGTGTTAATCTTGTAAGGATGGACCTGTGTCACCTGCTGAACCCTACTAAAGGGCGGTAGTGTAAGGACACAGGCCATGCGTGTGTAAGGGATTCCCCCCTCCACATCTGTTCTGGACTAGTAATGTGACCGCGCCCATTTAATTACACAACACCTCTACGACTCGAGTTCCGAGAAGTCGCTCCGACGGCCAGTAGCGGGTCGATCAGATTACACACACTAGTCCCTTGTTGAGAAAACAGAGGCTTGTTAACTCTTGTGCCCCCTTGTAGACATGGCATAGAGGCTTGTTAACTCCTGTGCTCCCTTGTAGACATGGCATAGAGGCTTGTTAACTCTTGTGCTCCCTTGTAGACAAGACATAGAGGCTTGTTAACTCTTAATGCCCCCTTGTAGACATGGCATAGAGGCTTGTTAACTCTTGTGCTCCCTTGTAGACTAGCCATAGAGGCTTGTTAACTCTTGTGCTCCCTTATAGACACGACATAGAGGCTTGTTAACTCTTGTGCTTCCTTGTAGACAAGAAATAGAGGCTTGTTAACTCTTGTGCTCCCTTGTAGACTAGCCATAGAGGCTTGTTAACTCTTGTGCTCCCTTGTAGACAAGACATAGAGGCTTGTTAACTCTTGTGCTCCCTTGTAGACATAGGCATAAAGGCTTGCTAACTCTTGTGCTCCCTTGTAGACAAGACATAGAGGCTTGTTAACTCTTGTGCTCCCTTATAGACACGACATAGAGGCTTGTTAACTCTTGTGCTCCCTTGTAGACAAGAAATAGAGGCTTGTTAACTCATGTGATCCCTTGTGGACACGACATAGAGGCTTGTTAACTCTTGTGCTCCCTTATAGACAATACATGGGGGCTTTTTAACTCTTGTGCTCCCTTATAGAAGACATGGAGGCTTGTTAACTCTTGTGCTCCCTTATAGACACGAAATAGAGGCTTGTTAGCTCTTGTGCTCCCTTGTAGACAAGAAATAGAGGCTTGTTAACTCTTGTGCTCCCTTATAGACAAGACATAGAGGCTTGTTAACTCTTGTGCTCCCTTGTAGACAAGACATAGAGGCTTGTTAACTCTTGTGCTCCCTATATAGACAAGACATGGAGGCTTGTTAACTCTTGTGCTCCATTGTAGACATGACACAGAGGCTTGTTAATGCTTGTGCTCCCTTATAGACAAGAAATAGAGGCTTGTTAATGCTTGTGCTCCCTTGTAGAAAACACATAGAGAATTGTTATCCCCTATGTCTCATGACTGAGTAATGAGAGCTCTGTCCATGGAGGTAGGACAAAGAGTGACCTCCCTTATCAATCACTCGTCACACTCTGACAGCAGACTCTGGAACGTTCAAAGTCCTTCTAACCCCCCGGGTGTATCAATTGTCCAAAGTCACGCCAGTCAACACTGTCATCTCACGCCAGTCAACACCGTTTTATCAGGCCAGTCAACACTGTCACCTTAGGCCAGTCAACACTGTCATCTCACGCCAGTCAACACTGTCACCTTAGGCCAATCAACACTGTCATCTCACGCCAGTCAACACCGTTTTATCAGGCCAGTCAACACTGTCATATCAGGGCAGTCAACACTCACTGCCCCGATGTTGTGCCCGCCAGGTTTGTCCATGGAGCTTTATCTGGACCAGTCTAACTACCTGGGAGGAGGTCTGAGCCNCGCCAGTCAACACCGTTTTATCAGGCCAGTCAACACTGTCATATCAGGGCAGTCAACACTCACTGCCCCGATGTTGTGCCCGCCAGGTTTGTCCATGGAGCTTTATCTGGACCAGTCTAACTACCTGGGAGGAGGTCTGAGCCCCCAAGGGGGTGCCAGGGTGGTAGTCCACGACCCCAAACATCAACCCTTGCCCGAGGAGACTGGCGTCACTGTGGCGCCGGGGGTGGCGTCCAGCGTCGCGCTCTTACAGGTGAGGAGCGACCCGCTGTGATCGTCACTCTCGTAATGAACTGAACTGCCGAGGATTGGGAGATCGGGGTTCGAATACTGATCGGGTGCTCTGAAGGGAGTGTTAATAAAGGGTTTTCCACTCTCTTCCAAGAAAATGTGGGTACACTTCTTCTAAATTCCACCTCCCTCATCCCTAACACATTTTTGTACTTAGTACATATGCGAGAAGGAGAGAATACTAAAGAGAAGAATGGAAATGAAGTATGTAGGGAAAATACCGCAAGTTAGGATACGAAAGAGACGGGAGGAGCAGATAACAGAAAGTGTGCAAGTGAGAGGAGAATGGAAAAAAATAAAGGAGGAAGAACGGTGAAAGGAAAGAGGAAGATGGAGGCATTTTACTAAACTGATCCGGCCACAGGCTGGAAACAGTTGGTGATGATGATGATGATGATGACAGGCGCGGATTCAGGGGGGTTCAAAGGGTCAGTTGACCCCCCCCTGTGAGAGTTAGAAAATTAGTACAAAAAACAAAATGAAAGCTCACATTTTAGTAAGAAAATACAAAATAGATAAATCATACAATTTTTTTTATCTTTTTACGCGCAGACACCTCTTAAGCCGGGTCCACACGTGCGTTATTCGTCCACGTTTATTCACTGTTTGATATGACTCACACCTGTGTGGAGAAAATATTAGTTTTCACTTAAGAATATTTGTCGTGTATAGCGAGTAGCGAACATTGTTCCACATAGAGACGGCAGACTAGCACACATCAAAGAAGACTAATCATCGCCTGAGAGCAGTTCATCCACGAATACAGAATATAGAGTATGTGTGGACAGCAGGAGCGGTGGAACTGTGGGGGGACTCTGCCCCCATGGAAATTATTTGCCTCTCCCTGGAATAAATTCCCCTCCTAGATATATTACAAATCCTCTGATATTATCGAATATGAAGCTGAAATATGGCCTTATATTAAACTCCAAATGACTTCAAGATGCATGTCATTTTGAAGAATTTTTAGGCGAGGACCACCCCAAATAGCTTAGTTTCTGAAATTATTCAAATTTCAAAATTTTGTCGCTGGAAGACCACTTAAAAGATTATCTTCTAGAGGTATCTAACTATCCTAAAAAAAATTAAGGTGAGGATCACTCTAAATAGCTTCAAGGGGGCAACAAAAAATTTCAAAAATTTCTGGCTGAGGAACATTTTAAATGGCTTATAAAAGAATCTAATTAAAAAAATCAAGGTTAAGATAACTCATAGCTTCTAGAGTGAACCATTTTACAAAAAATTGTACACTCTCAATAGTTTATAAAAATTATCGGATTTTAAAAAATTTGAGAGGATGACCACGGTTTAAAACATACATAATATCAAATATGAATGAGAAATGATTAAATGGCTTAAACAGAAATCTAACATTTTAAGTAATTATGTTATTTATAGCTATGACCTCCTTATGAAAATGATCTGGATCCACCCCTGGATGATGATGATGATGATGATGATGACGATTACGCAATACGCATGTGTGTAACTCAAACGGGTAATATGGACAAAAAGACAAATCAACTTTCACATATCTTTGTATTTATTCTACAAAATATATATTTTTCCTTATAACATTGTAAACTCGGCACTGAATTATCGTCGTCTTGCCACATAGTTTGTGGTGGTTGAACAAAGATTAAATTAATAAAATCCGGTGAGGATTAAATTTTTAAATTTTGGTTTGGATGCTCGATTATTTTGGATGTATTTATTTCTAGGATTTCATCACACTATTTTAACGTGTTTGGAGGGCAGTTAAAACATCAACACTAGTAATTTAATACATGAATCATACGTTAATATAATTAATAATTGAATACTAAATTTGAAAAGATAGAAATCAATGGATGGTATCGAAAGTTGAAATTAAAAATAAACTTCTTGAATGAGATCTGAACACGCAATGAGTTGAATGAGAGCCTAATAATCTCATGCCAAGAGCTGGTTATATTCAATCTTCATGGTCTGACTGCTAGTTTGTAATTGTATTCATTGCGTGTCAGAATCTCATTCAGAAAGAATTGTTCTTAATTTAATTACTTCCCATTTAACTTATTATTATTATTTTCATTTTCTCATTTGTTGTCTAAAATAAATACTTCTTTGAAATTAAATTTAAATTGTTTCTAAGGATGTTACAGCTTGTAATTAATTGCTTCGTATATAACATATGTTTTTATTAGCTTCCCCTATTCATATCATATTAAATCATAATCTGTGATTTTCAGCACCGGAGTGTTGATAATAACGTGTTTCTTATATATAATCTGTGATTTTCAGCACCGGAGCGCTGATAATAATGTGTCTCGTACATATAATCTGTGGTTTTCAGCAATAGAGCACAGATAATGTGTTTCTTATAGGCTTATATCATATGTGATTTTCAGCAATAGAGCACATATAATGTGTTTCGTATAGGCTTATATGATATGTAATTTTCAGCAATACTGCACACACCCAAAATGACCCAAAAAAGTTAATGAAAACTTTATGAATGCACAATAATAAATTAAACGCGCGCTTTGCAAGTGGAAACTAAAAAGTTAGTAACGCTAAACTACAATCAAACTTGCATTCCGTTAAAAAATAACCTTAATTTTTTTTTGGTGTGGGAATTTTTCCATGTGGGAATTTTTCCTAGTGTGCTTTTTTCCTAGTGTGCTTTTTTCCTAGTGTGCTTTTTTCCTTGTGGGCTTTTTTCCTTGTGAGCATTTTTCCTTGTGGTAATTTTTACTTGTGGGCTTTTTTTCTTGTGGGCATTTTTCCTTGTGGACTTTTTTCCTTGTGGGCATTTTTCCTTGTGGACTTTTTTCCTTGTGGGAATTTTTCCTTGTGGGATTTTTTCCTTGTGGGCTTTTTTCCTTGTGAGCATTTTTCCTTGTGGGATTTTTTACTTGTGGGCTTTTTTCATTTTGGCATTTTTCCTTGTGGACTTTTTTTCTTGTGGGCATTTTTCCTTGTGGTCATTTTTCCGTGTGAGCATTTTTCCTTGTGGGCATTTTTCCGTGTGAGCTTTTATCATGTGATTATTTATGACCGTGGTTTTTTTTTCTGTACGGAATTTTCATGTACGCTTTTATCGTTTGCACTTTTTTCGGGTCACCGTGCATTGTGTCCAATCTCAAGTTCGTTGAGAGGCTATTTGATGCACCAAGTGAACCTCTCCTTGCTAACCATTTTCTAATCCATATTCGTTTATTTTTACGTCGTCTACTAATATTATTTTCCTCTAGTTGTCGTACAACCTCAGCGGCACAACTGCTGCCATTTTGTAGCCAACTATCTCACTATCAGTGTTTTGTTACTTTCTGTGTAAACAGCTAACTAACGTGATAGATATTACCGTACATTATCGTGAAAACCAGCCTTAACGAGAGTAATAGTAAAATGGAATACACATTAACAAGTTAAGATGAGTTATTTTCCAGTTTTTATAACAAAATAGGTTTTTGGTAAAAAAAAAATCCGATATTTCTCCATTTGATTCGTTTAGTTTTATTTTCTAGACATGGTAATATCAACAGTTGTTGAATATCTTTCACGAGCATGGGGGGGAATTGAACAGAAACTTTTCGATTGAGGAGAAAAAGTATTATTCAAAGTCCACTATGCCTACAACAAATATTCAACAAACGTTGATATTACCATGTCTAGAAAATCAAAATAAACGAATCAAATGGAGAAATATTGGATTTTTTTTTTACCAAAAACGTATTTTGTTATAAAAACTGAAAAATAACTGATCTTAACTTATCTTCCCATCCCTCCCAACTAAACTTGTCTTCTAATCCTCCACCATTTATAATCTCAACGGGTAAATAACGACGGTCGTGAACAACTTTAGTTGATAAGGGCTCTAAAACACTACAAGCCCACCGGAGGAAAATACAGGGTCGTGAATCCTCAATGTCTCGCGGGGAAGTCCCTTGAAAAGAGATGGCAAATTATTACTTCAACGAAGACTCTCTCTTGAAGCAAATTAAAAGCATTGTTTTAACACATAAAATTGGGCTGATGGTATTTAGTTTTCTTATAAACGTTCAATAGGACTTACTCCGGGCATTGATGAGGAATACACATTATTAATAATATTTTGGGGGGATCATGGTGGAGCGTGGGGGGAGGTGGGAGTATCGGTGGAGCCCTAACCCTCTTGCTCCCCACCCCAAAAAAACAACAACTTGGTGTGGCCCTGAGCTGTTAATGTCCCCATTTTTCTCAAAGTGGGTTGTATGTTTATTGGGAAGATGGTCGTAAAGAATTCCAAATCAATATATTCTCATTTTTGTTTTTTTAAATGTTACTACCAACAGGCACGACGGGTCCATATCCACTGTTTGTGTTTGTCTTCACGTGAAGAACAAAAGAAAACAATGTGCGAGTCTTCAGCTTACGCCACCATTTTAAAAAGATATTATGTATGTTTACGACATATTAAAAAAAACTAATATATGTCTATATATATTGGACAAGGTGATGAGAGCTACCCTATCTAATCTCTAGATGTAATATAGTTGGCGGACCGGGGAGAGTGGGGTTGTTACCAGGGTAAGCAATACTTGGTGGGACTGTACCAACAAACTGTTCCCTCCTTCAAAGTATTCATTTGACTTACCACACACAACATAATGTAATGAATGAATGTGTACTTATTGGCTTTAGAACACTTTACTAGAGTACAGTCCTATCAAGTCTCACTTGCCCTGGTAACATCCCACAAGAGGGGAGGGAACAGTTATTAGTACAGTCCCATCAAGTCTCACTTGCCTTGGTAACAACCCACGTCAGGGGAGGGAACAGTTTACTAGTACAGTCCTATCAAGTCTCACTTGCCCTGGTAACATCCCACAAGAGGGGAGGAAACAGTTATTAGTACAGTCCCAAACAAGTCTCACTTGCCTTGGTAACAACCGACGAGAGGGGAGGGAACAGTTTACTAGTACAGTCCCAAACAAGTCTCACTTGCCTTGGTAACAACCGACGAGAGGGGAGGGAACAGTTTACTAGTACAGTCCTATCAAGTCTCACTTGCCTTGGTAACAACCCACGAGAGGGGAGGGAACAGTTATTAGTACAGTCCCATCAAGTCTCACTTGCCTTGGTAACAACCCACGAGAGGGGAGGGAACAGTTTACTAGTACAGTCCTATCAAGTCTCACTTGGCTTGGTAACAACCCACGAGTCTTGCTACAATGCTGGGAGCAGTACCACACTCTGTATTATTATTAGCACCGCGTCTTACTACCCATTCGGGTTATACGCACTCACGCTAATGTGTAATGTTACGGTGATTGTGAGATGAAATGGAGGACCTACAGTTTAACGTGGAATCCGAACCACGGTGGAGGCCTGGCGTTCCACACATT
>CABFWB010008846.1:0-15770 GCA_902151455.1 Timema bartmani
TGTTTCTCGGCTAGAGCTAAGAACCATGCCATTAACTTAAAAAAAACCCAATAAATATCTAGTTTTAAAACAAATTATAAATTCTTTGAGCTGATGGAAAATATAATCTGTTTGATATCAATTATTGTTAGGGACCTGCAAAATTCGCATTTGCGATAAAGTAAATTTTCACACAAATTCTACTGTTTTCACACGAGTAACATGAACTCAAGGTATTTTCCTAAATAAACACAATTTTGTTGTAATTAGGGCAAATACCACAAGATCCAATATAATTTTCAATGTGGTAACATCGGCTTCCATTTGTACAGATAGTCTCCGTTTTTGCTGATCTTAAAGGTATAAAAAGGATCACAGGATATACAAGTATTTTACTGGATTGTTTTTTTTTTAGGTTAACATTAAAAATCCCTATTTCTACCTCTACACATTTCTATATTTACATTTCGATAGATTGATTCTTTGTTTTCAGCTTTTAAAAAATTTCATTCTAGGTCCAAGCAAGGACATTAATATATACGACCATTGCTAAAGGTGGTCATGTTTGGCAAAATTATATCTTTATTCCCTTCTCCTTATTTGATAGTGGTTTAGTCTTCCATGACACCATGTTTCGATGTTATTATTGTTTGGTCTAAAGATAAATTCAATTGATAATCCGTTATTCTGACATTGCTATTTGAGATATTGAGTGTGAAATTTTTTGTGATAGTTGATTTTTCTCCAAATATGTAAAGACATAGTTAAATACACTATGAATGAAAAATATAGGCAGTTTTATCCTAGTTATTTTTAATTAATAATAATTTGACTCATATTCACGTAAATAATATCGCTTTCAGCATAGAATATCATCACTTTTTGAGAAAAATAACACCATTTTTCCCCTAAAAATAACCTCACCTAAAGCATGTCTCTAATTATTGTTAAACTGTAAGCTACAAAGATTTTTGTAGTATATATATTTAAAATACTTAAATATAACATTTCTCTTTGAACAGGTACATCATACAACTCAACATGCCGGCCAGTTTTACACAATATTACCAGAAATAAAGGTGCAGTTATTCCAGAATGGAGGATTCCCTAAATTGTTTGAAAAACAAATCAAGACATTTGGAGAAACATGTCTAATGGTTCGAAATCCAGCACTGGAAGTCTTACATTACTTGAAAATAGCGGATTATTCACGACCGGCTATCAGATATGTGCTATGTATCCTTTTTATGTTCTACAAATATCATCATCATGATGCACAGTTTCCTGCCACGAATATAGGCCTCTCCGTCTACTTCTGTCCTCCCACCACCTTTATTCCTCTGCCGGCCCACTTCGCTCCAATCCTCTCCACACTCCCTTTATCCACCTCTTCCTGGGTCTTCCCTCCATATGGAGGGGAGGTGAGATCATAGTGATATAAATGTTAACTACTTGGGTGCCTCTAAATTTAACCTTCTTCAACCATAACACATTAGAGTAATTAGTACATGTGTAAAACCCGAACAGGTTGTAAGACGCTGTGCTAAAAAACTCCAGACCCAAAGCATGTGAAAACATTTATTAATAATTTAAAGATGGGTCGAACCATGGATTTTAAGAGTCAAAATTTTGAATATGAATACTTATTTTACCTGCAAATCTTGTGACCTGACTCTTAGAAACACAACTAACATAAGAGGTTTACTTAACTGTAGAAAAAATAAATAGTGACTAAATAGTATCGGCATATTCCACATGAGATCACCTAATTTGAGAATACCTGTGTGCCCTTGTATCTCAGATTTCCTTTATATTGTTTTCCTGTCTAGGTATATATAAGTTGTAACTAAATTATTTTTTCAGATTTTCCTGTGCATAAATGGCTCTAGGACGCCATTTTAAAAAATATCTGTTTCCAGCTTTCATTGTTGCTCCAATTTGGGTTGTAATTACTTAAAATATTCATAACTTCACTGTTTATTAACCAATTTTCTCCATTTTGTTGTAAAATTAAAGCTTATGTTTAGTACTTTAAAACACAATTCAAACATTGTAGATAAATATTATCTATAATATCACAAGTATAAATGTAAATTTTTACAACTATGCTAATATATTGTATGCTTTTCTTTGCAACTGGAGTTGTAGATGAATTACACGGACATTTAGACACCATTTCAAAAATACATAAATCACTATAAGAGAACTAGAAATACATATAGAATATAAACATGCACAAAGAAAGGTAAACCAAAAACCCGCACATTCCTGAACTCAACGGATGGTAATGATGTTTACCATGTGTCCATTTGACACAAAAGATCTGTTAAGTCTCGGTTAAAATGGTATCTTATGCCTGCATGGGTGCTGCTGCCTTTATTATAAAATAGGTCTCGGTTGCTCAGTAGGTATTTTTATGTTTACAACTCCCCGCTCAACCATCACAGAAAAAAAGAGGGGGACTGGCAGCTGTGACGTGTCCTACATGACTGACAGCTGTGACGTGGGTGTGACACGGGTGGTTGGATGTGGCTTGCATGACTCATCACATATAACACGGACCAGAATCCGGTGGTTAGCATGCGATTTAAACTTGATGCGTGATTAAATCAGATGAAAAGCAACATTGTAGCCAGTTGCGGCCAATGTTATGTAAAAAACTGGTCACAGACTATCAACAATGTTATAACCAAACAACATTGTTATGGGCTATGTTATAGCAGAAATTACTGTACCTACACAGGAAAAAATGTGTAGGAAATCTGAGATGTAAAGGCATATGGCATTAGGTGATTTGATGTGAAATTAGCATAACATCTTTTGTTATAATTAATTTACTAAAACATTCATATATTAAGTTAAATTGTTAATCAACATTTTGTAGTAGTCTGGTTGTTAAGTTTGTCCTTTAACAATAATGGGACAAACCACCAATAAGCAGTTCTAAAACATTTTCAGTTCAAATAAAAAAATAATAAATTTGAATCAGATATTTTCTCGTGTATTGACACTTGTATACCTTCCAGGATTAAAGGATTTAAAGCTCCCATCCTTATTGATAGTCATAATTTAGTTAGTTTAATTATCTTATTTGTAACTAATTCTTATACTTTTTAAATTAGTAATTTATCTGCAAACACACACTTTTACAAAATAGTCCTTAATAGCTTGAAAGTTGGCCAACCTGGTTGTGGCAAGAGCCTGACTCTCGCTCATGTTGTCAACTTTGGATTGATGGCAGGATTTCTACTAGTACATGTCCCATGGGGTAAGTCTTGTTTGAATTAGCAATTATGCAACTTAATAAATATAATTTAATGGTGGAGTATAAAGGCGAGGGAATATTAACACATGCACTGCTAACATGTTACGCTGGATATTATTGATAGTGGAGAATGTTAGTTTTTTCCTTGAATATTTACTGTAAGAATAGCTAGCCCCCAAGAATGTGAATACCATTGCAAAGTTTTGTGCGAAAAAGGATAGCAGGACTTGATCTGATCTTGTCAATACACACCTCCCATATTTCATACGTGGGACTGGCCCATTCCATTCGAGTTTAGGTAGGTGTCGTCTTATATTTAGCATAGCACCGCACTTGAGACGTACTAAGTCTGACTATGAAACTGGCCCAAAGTAAAAAAGTGGCAGGATAAAAGAGTGAGCGTGATGGGTGGAAAATTAACTTTACAAGCGCATGAATTGAATGTCAAAATAACTCATAGTGATATAAAAAGTGCTTGGAACAGAGTAAAAGAGGATGTAGATGTGTAAGGATTTTCATTGGTGGGAAACTTAGAGATGCGGGTGAAAGATGATTGTGGTGAAGAGTGAAACAACCCAAGAAGTTGTACACAAAGAGATGAATGCAGAGAAAGAATGGAAAATGATTTCAAAGGAAATAAGAAGCTGTTCTGTAAGTGGGTAAAGAGAACGAGACAAGGAAAGACGTATGGCATTCATAATGAACATGGTGAGATGATCTGGGATGAAAACAGTATATTTAAGAAAGTGATGGAGATAGTATTTTGAGCACTTGTTTGGCGAAAACTTAGAGAAAGGAGCAGAAAATAGAGAAAATGTTATGATGAGTGAAATAATTAATGAGGCCGAGGTGTTATAGGCTTTGAAAGTGTTAAAGAATGGCAAAGCTGTGGGCGTAGATGGGATCACAAGTGAAATACCTAAGTTTGGGGGCATAATACTTCTTGCCAGTTTTGTGAGTTGTTCAATGTATTGTAAGTGACTATTTGACAGCACTCTGCGGCGAGGTGGTTCACTAAGGTGGAATAAGCCGAAACTTTTCTCAACCCTCACTCCCCAACTTCCCAACCTTGTTGTCTATCATCTTGGTGGAGATTTTTGACTTGTGCAGCTTTTTTATTTAAGGTAAACTAGAAATATATATTCGGCTTATGGGACTATTTCTAAATTTTTTACATGTAATTCTTTTGCTTTTACATTGTTTGTTTGAGTTATTTTATGGTGAGCTCGCATAGTTACTAATACACAGTAAAAATTACTGATTTGCGTCCGAAATTCTAGACGAACCAATAATGTTATCTTTTTGAATTTTTTTTATTACGACTTTATGGACACTTTTCTAAATTGCTAGTGAATTATAAAATTGTTTTTTTATGCAAATATTTTTAAAATTTAACCCAAAAAACACATTTTGAAAATGGTTGGATTAAAAAAAACACAATCCTTTGTTTTGTATGTAGTTTTCAAATATGATATTTTTAATCATGTAAACTTATATGGCTATAAATCGGTCACAAGATAGGGGTGACAACCCCCACCACACCTACTCAAGCCAAGAGAGAGGAAGTTTCTCTGTAGGACCCAAGATTCAGTCTGCAATAATCCTATTGTTCGCTTGACAGGACAACACTAATAGCCTTGAAACCTCTCCAGAGGACCAGTTAGAATATTTTAGATGTATTTTTTTCTGATTAAAAAATATATCTTTGCAAGCTAGAAAGTGAACCTACATCAACATTATTTCATAAAATAAATAATTTAAAATATTTTTTTAATCGGGATTTTTAATGTGCACTTTATGAAAACAAGGATTATATCATCACATGACTTACAAACTAGTTTTTAACTATGACATACATAACAGTTTACTAAAGTTAAATTACTGACTTTACCAGGACCCTTAGCATAGTAGGCACACGTGCTATCGACCTAGCTAAAGTGTTGGTTAAAATACATAGAGAAATGTATTAAGTAAGATAATAAAAACCACTTTAAATAAATGCTAAACATAGTATGACAATCAAAGCATCGCTATGGTAAAATAATATTCAATACCAAAATTGGATTCAATTAGAATTTTGTGCGAGTTGACGATGACGATGACGATGATGATTCTCGACACACAAAGTATTAAATTATTTACATTTATTTTGTATTGAAGATTGACTATTTTTATAAGAAATACAGTTATTCTAATGCTTCTATATTGGTTAACTTTTTGGGATCAACGTAGCCTTTCGATTTATTCGGGAACTATATTCTATTTAGGTAGACCAGGGTTGTACTGGGCCCTTCAAAAGGGCGCAGAACTTGGATTTTTAGAGGGCGTAAAATATTTTGAAGAACTCAAAAAATGTTACTTATTTATTGTAAAACTATACGAGTGATGGTAGAATTCAATAATATTCATTAATAATAAATATTAGTGATTATAGCAAGGACTTCCAAAATATTTTTTTTTTTTGTTTTCCCCATGTGGCTCAAAGCATTGTTGAATATTGTGAATTTCATAGGTTATTTTTTTAAATATAGTATAAATAAAAAATCATGGGATGGGTGAATTTTATTTCACATAATTGAAAAAAATCTATCATTTTAGAAACAAATTGTACAAGATATTAATTATACTTTATCCTTGGCAAGGATCCTCAGACTATTCGGACACAGCCTGTCACAATAACATCCATCCTGAGCAAACTGAGTTCGTCTCGGAAAAAAAGGAATAATTTACCTCAACTAAACATGACTTGTATAAGCGCTGAATACAAGTCCCTTCAAAGCAACATATTCCAAAATAAATTTTCATTTTCACACCAAGGCCAAGCTTTTAAAATTATTAAATTAATTCAACTTTACATATTCAACTACTGAGATCGTAACACAACTCCCACTCTCCCACTCCCTGGAATAAGTTTTGATCACAACGTTCTCTCTCTCTCACCCTTTTCCATTTCTAATTTCTCTAATGAACTTAAATGTGACTAGAAATATTAGGTGTTATGAATGGGATTTATAACAGCGTCCTTTCCTTAGTATAATTATTATCTTCACATCACCCAACAAAAGGACTGTTTACTTGTCGTATGGACAGATTATGATTTTTGGAAATTTGAAGACTCAAAATGAACTAGATTTTATTTAAATTGCAAATTGCCCGAGCTAATAGATCCTAGGCTCACTAGATCAATGAAAATAAGAAATCCAGAATATAATTTAAATGCACAACAGTCTAAAACAAAGTAGCCACAGATTTTGTAAACAATGTAATTGTTTAGATTTTTATTATTAATTTTAAAAACTCTCACTAAAATACAATGATTAAAAATGTATTATATTGTAATATATTGAAAAATGTGTTAAGTTGTAATGGCTACTAGATATTTATATATAGTGCTATGTTCCTCCAATAAAATTAACTGAAGATATCAGCTATTTTAATGACTATAGCTGGGATTTTTATGTAGTATCATATAACAAAATATGTATATAAATATGTAATAAAATATAAGGAAATATATAGATTCTTAAAAAATATCTAATATCTTGTAAAATTAAATCTTCCTTGTTATTATTTTATTTACTTCTCCCTATTTGAGCTTTAGTCTTCTATGATGACATGTTTCGGTGTTATATGTTAGACCATCATTAGGTTTTATTTATGATGACGATGATTTATTTCAATACATACTATCGAAAGGTTTGTGAATTTTTAAGTATCACTATGCAACGTAAGAAACTTTTTTATGTAAAACAAATATTTTACCAAGCACGCAACATTTACCTTGTTTACACTCTGAATGGCACATACATTGCTGGATCACCTGTAATTTGGTGTGCATTTCAATTCTTTCTATGGTCAGTGATCACCACTTGTCCAACAAAATATGCTTTTAGGCAGAAAATGTCTTCCACGTCACAGTGAGTCACTGGCGCGTATTTTAACAAAAGAGTTTCCTCGGGAGAAATGTTCTTAAGGGATCTACATCCAATGAATATAATGTGTTTCTTTTTAGCACTGCCTGAAACTTAGTAGAAAGAAACACTTTCACCAGTTTCGTCTTTCACAGCATTTATATTTGAAATTGTGTTTACTATGATATCCATAGATTCTTATAGTGGAAATACAGAAGTTTACATTTGTTTAGTACTCTAACCGAATCTAACCGAAATTGCTCCTGGTGTATGCAGTTGAACATGCCATTTTTGGATCATTTAATGAGTTGTGAGATTCCCACACAGATATCGCACACTCAGGGGCGAACATATCTACTACTGACTTCATGTCTCCAAATTGTTCATAGTAGAAGTCGACTGTTTTATTCATGTTCCTCATTTTGTTAGAACTAAATGCAGGGGCAATGTTACATCAAACAAGATCTAGTAAGTTTTGACTTGATGTGGGACTTTCACAAACACTTTTTTTGTCACAGAAATTAATCTATTCACTTGGGAGAACTGGACTCTAATGTCTTCCGCAACACGATGCAGTCCATGAGCCAAACTTATAAGATGGATCATATCAGGATATAACAACTTCAAAGCACTTGTGGTTTTCAGTATATACACCGTGGCATCCGAATATAACACCTTACCTAGGCCACAACACTATCAATTCATCATTCACGAATCTTGCAACATGACACATATGTTCCAGCACTTCTCATTAAATCAAATATGATTTGGAAATATCCTTAGGATCTATGCTACCTACCACAAGGCTCACAACAAAGCTACCCTAAACATCCGTGATTTCATCCACAGTGATCCATATGAAAGCATCGCCTTATTATGCTGTCCATTCATAACTTCATAACGGCTATGCAGATAATTCTTTCTGAGTATTAATTGATCAGGAACTTGTCGCTTTCAGTACTTTCACAATAAGGATGCAAATTTGGGCACTTGGAGTTTAAAACATGGGAGTTTCGCTGTGACCGTTGCACTACACACGTCCTTAGAGAATTAGTTTCTTTAACTGGAAGAAAGGCACCTGCATCTTTGTTAAAAAATAAAAAGATTCTTCAAATAACTCAGTTTTTTTGGGTACTAAGTATGCACTGTACTTGTTGCTCCAATTGTGAATTTTGTTGTTGCAAGCTTGACAAATTACAACTTTACTTTCGATAGTGAAGGAGTCGGTGATCCCAGCCCACTATTTTAATTTTGTAGCAAGCCGCGGCTTGTGTCATGGGGAAATAAATAAAAACATCTGATGGTAGCTTACTGTTAGACTCTCACTCTCAACTGCTCATGTGAAACTAAAATCACTTGTACATATTACACGATAAGAATGTAAGTCGTTGGAAGGTGGAAGGTGGACAGGGTTCCAGACCATAAGTCCTTGTCTGTTTGCAAAATTCTCTAAATACCCCATCAAAAGGCTCATTGTGAGAAGAGGGGACATGTACTTAGTGGGAAAACAATTGACTACCCGAGTTGGATTTTACAACTTTCAATATTTCATTGAAAAATTCCTTTCAGCTGATTTATGCAAACCAAACCAAATCAAACAAATTTGCAATTATTATAAAAGTAAATTAAAAAAATCATTAAGTATGTATTTATTATGATGATTCGTTGAGATTTCTATTTTCTGAACGTCCAAATGGCGTGGAATAGAATACATTTTCACATAGAAATCCCAGCTCTAGTAATTACTTCCAGAGTTTTGTAGCTTTACTCTTTTCCTACAATACAACTATTAAAAATGTATTTTATTGTAATGGCTACTATATATATAATTGTGTTATGTTCCTGTGATCAAGTGCAATGAGAGACATTGGCGTTAGTCAACTGAGCAACTGGAACGGGTCTCTCCAAAATTTATTCAACAGTAACACTTTCTAGTAAAATTTGTATTTTTTCACAATGGGGGAAGACTTCACTCAAGTCCAAAGCTACCATAAAAACTTTGAAATCAGTCCGAGAAGTGCATAATGTAAACAAAAACTTCCATTGGTAATTCAGGGAGTGGAGGGCAGCTACCCCTTACCAAAAAAATCTCTTTCCAACCAAGTGCCCTCCCACAGTAAAAAAAATAAAAATAAAATCCTACATACGTGCTTGGCTCACATCGTTTTGAGAGTAGCTCATACTTGCATCGGTGGCCGTGTGGTCTAAAGTGCTACTCCCTGAGTAGACTAACACTGCCGATGACGGAAAGCTCAAGGTTCAAATCTTGGTCAGGTCTACTGATGGTGGTTTTTCCAAAATGGTTTTCCATTCTCCTTCTACGCATATGTGGGTAAACTCCCTCTCAATATAACTTTCCTAGTCCTTAAACCCATTAGCGTAGTTAGTACATACATATATATAGTATGGGTATTAACAGATAGTAGCTCCTGAATATAGTACATACTGTACTTTTATCAAATGAGGAATATATGAATAGAGGCTACCAATACACCTTTATTTTTATACATTCATCTACACTCTAGAATCATTGGTTTCCAAACATGTTGAATGACTTACCACCCAAACAATATCCGTATTTTGGAGTACCACCAAGAAAGTGCTGAATATGTAATATCTAGGTACATTTTGATGGCACCCAGGAATATAATGACGCAACACCATTTATAGATTAACAGTTTTTATTTATCATTATTTAACATTCCTGCTCAATAAATACAGATAATAGTGCACAGGTATCAAAGAAATATAAAAAATACTAATATTTACCCTTCCAACAACAGTTTGAATCTCTTTTCCTTTTGGTTTGACTTGGTCGTAATATATTTATAGTATTTGATGAGACATTATCTGTTTACAACTCTAATTTGCTTGTTTTGTTTGGCTTCTCATGGCATACTACCTGTAATAATTGTATGTACCACTAGTAGTACGCGTACACAGTTTAGGAACCACTGCTCTAGATAGATACTTAGCGCGTCCTCTTACTCATATAATTGTTAAATTCCTGTTGGGGGCATAGGGCGTAGTATTTATCATATTTTGATAACTTACAGCATCGAGGTCTGTCCTAGAATTAAGCTAGTTTGTGAGTCGTGTGCTTATATAATCACTTTGAGGTGTAAGTACTCTATATTAGAAATAGGAACAAAGTTTATTCAATGTAGCTTGCCTATTAAAACACTTTGTGAATTCAAAACTTCAGGTAGAGGCGGCCAGCCAGTCTTTGCTATGCTTGTCGTTTAGGATACAGAAAACCAATCAACCAAGAGACAGACAGACAGACAGACACGCCAGGGTGGGGAAAGTAATAAAGTGGTGGGGACTACTACCTCTCCTCCAGCAGGTACTCGGTTCGAGCAGGAAGATAAAACCCAAAAGGACAGAATGTTGTCAAATTAAGTCAATTGGTCTTTCTCCATACAAAATAATAGACGCCTTGAGTTGAGTGGTCATTACATTGATTCTTGTTATATTTTATGTGATTGTGATGATAGTATGTGCAACTAGAGTTTATTGTAATAGCAGGGCATATTATGAGTCTATTTGACGTACCTAGTAACTAGTTGGCCTGAGAGAGCCAGCTGGTTGATTTGGACTGGGGACTTGGACTTCTTGAGACTACCCCACCCCACCTTGGGTGATGCGTGAATGGGACCCCTGCCACAACCACATGTTGTTAAAAACAAAACAAAAAATGTGGTGTAGGACTTTGATAAATACGTTGAATATACCATTTGTTGTTTACATTCAGTAAAAGAGTTATTGAAAGTTCGTGCATAGTATGATAGTCGCCGGTAAGTTCATTTAGCCCGCCCCCGGACAATCAGTGTGTGAGTGCCTCGATACCATAAGGTGACCCCTCGCCACATGTATAAGTTACCTCACAAATGTTTGTGATATTTGAAATTGTGTGTGGAAACCGCCCAACTGTCCACCACCCAATTCACTAGTTGGGATATCCACCGGATATTAATGGATTATTCTGTTACATGGTGACCACAAGGACTCCACAAAGGTTATCAAATACCTACAAGGCACTGTGTTGTAATCTGAGACACCTGCCTGACTTCGGTGAGCCGGAACTGTATTGGGGCTATACCTTACTGACGTGGGTTGTTATCCCCCCGCCCTCGTTCACCAGGCGATTGCTGTCATACCCAGGAGACAACTTGGTGCCTTGAAGTTCACAGGACTTTAGATAATGAACAAATATATTAAGTATTCAACTGTTTCCTCACCAACCCCGACCATAAACAAATAAAGAGGGTGTAATCTTTCAAATGTCATAATGACATTATATGGTGTCTTACAAGGTTGTAAATTTCTGATTGTTATAATCATTTATATTTATATTTTGTTTTGTCCGGGAGGTATTGAGGTAGTGTATTAGAATAAATGTTGTATTGGGTTATGTCAGTATTAGTTGTCTCAACATATACAGTACCAAGTCTATTTCCTCTCAATTTGTTTTTATGTCCACTCTAGCTTTACTCGGAGCTCCCGACGAGAAAGATCCATGTCTACCAATCTTAAGACTAAGCTAATCGTAGGTTATGGCACCAGCTCCCGACGAGAAAGATCCATGTCTACCAATCTTAAGACTAAGCTAATCGTAGGTTATGGCACCAGCTCCCGACGAGAAAGATCCATGTCTACCAATCTTAAGACTAAGCTAATCGTAGGTTATGGCACCAGCTCCCAAGGAATGCACTTTTAAAGAGAATCCAATAGGTCATTGTGAAATAAGCTTCTTACGTTGGTTTGGGTATGTTGAGAGGATGAGTGTGGATCAAGTAAATATATGAAGGTAGAGTGTGTGTGTCAAAAGGAAGGGGCAGACCATGCAAGACGTGGCTAAATGTTGTAGGAGAATGTGTGAAAAAGAGATGCATTAATAATTTAAAAAATAAATGAGCATGTATGAATCAGTGTATTGTTCTTGTTAAAGCGAAGGGAGTATGCAAGGATAAGGAAGTTTGGAGAAAGTTAGTGAGGATGGATTAAATACAGCGTTGTTTTTTGAGCTATATGAACAGTTTATTGCCTACCTCATAGGGGAATGGTATGATTAGGTATGTATGAATTTACAGAGTCAGGTTTAGGTGTTGTTGGAATTTATAAATCATTATTACTTATATTTGTAAGAAGGTACAGGAAAGGTGGATAGAAACCTATAAAAAAAGCTGAACACAATATGTCTTTTACAGTTCACACTTTGCATTGTTGTCAAAGTGGCTTTGTCCAGTGGCAACCATGTAAAGTATGATTTGTGTTCTTCTTTTCATTGTAAAAGCCACATTGTGTTCTTTCCCTTTTATATGTTTCTATCCATCTTTCCTGGACCTTCTTCCAAATTAACAAAATCCTTCAAAAAGTGGAAAAAAGGTTTTCCTTAAAGAGTTGGGTCATTATTAGTTATTTCCTCTTAAGAAAAAAAAATTATTGTTGTAATAAAAAANGGGCATACAAATATTCTTCAAGTTCCTTTTCTGCACACATTTTTTATGAATCAACTTTATATTTTTGTTCATGAAGGACTTGCTGCATTATCACTCATATTGTACAAGGGTCCTCTAAATACATAAAACTGATATGTATGCACCTTATATTTAATAAATAAACGTTTGCTTCACGTTGTTAGCATGAATACAACTAGAATGTGTTGTGAGCAGTGAATGTGTTAATAGATGCATACTCTGTGTGTGGAGAGTACTTGGAACACACTACTGGAACATCCTGTTGGAATATAATGTGTCATATGATCAGTAGATAACATTTAACTTAGGATGCAATAACATTATAACAATCTTTTATTTTGTGATAATACAACCCCCTTTGTGGTCTAAGGCATCACTCTCGCAATAGACTGGACTGCGAGGACAGGAAGATCCTGGTCTATCGTACTGAAGGTAGTTTTTCCACTCTCCCTCCATGAAAATATGTTACACTTCTAAATTAAACCATCCTCATTCCTATCACATTAGCTTAGTTAGTGTAGCCCGAAAGTGTAGTGAGACATTCTGTTAAATAAATGCAATGAAGAGTGAAATAATATATTTTGAGTATAAATTGGACCAGAACCTGTTTGAGGAATAAACCCTTGTTTTTATATCACGTATTTTATTCTAGTGGCAAACTGGACAAGGCGCCCGAGGGAAGTTAGTATCTCTACCACTCGAGAAGGTTTTGTGGATCTACCGCTTGATGCTGCCACTTGGCTTGTTCATTTCAAGTCTCAAAACTCTGCTTTGTTGAATAAACTCGATGTAAGTCTGTGTCATTTGCTAGAAAACTCTAATGAGCTAGCTCTTGTTTTGTAATGATTTGATTAACAATTGCAGTTTACCGACTATTGTCGTCTCACTCGTAGCCTTATATTAACCGATGCAGTATTTGAAAACTTTTAATTTAAATCATTTTAAGCAATTGTTGAAAAGAAAGTAAACAGTTTGGATAAGATCACACACGATTATAATAGTCTTAAAGAAGATTATATAAAACAAACAATAAAACATTGAACAATTGACAATATAATTAAAATAGCTTATTTAATTAGAATGTTTTGCTATCTTTTTACAAAGGTAAAGTTTATTGAAAGTTTTGTTTGTATTTAAATTTAGTTGGATAGCCAATTATTTCAAAATTAGCATGTACAGTAGAGCGCCAATAATACAGACGTCAAAAATCTGGAACATATTATTTATAAAAATAACCACAGTGATATCAGAGACACAGCCTCAAAAAAACACCCCAAACCCTGTTAAAAAAAGATAGAAACTGGATAAGTTTTTCGCTGTTAGATTTTTGCTTTATTCCTTCGGAATTTGTGATATCTAGCAGCAACAAAAAATGTGTAAGTTTGTTGTTTAAATAAAGTGAAATGTTTCTACCCTAATTCTTAGTTTACCTAAGTATCCCCTTTATGATTATTTTTTATTTTTGGTGTGGATACTGTATTTTCGAAAATCTGGACAAATCGATAACATTATTGATGCTCTACTGTACATTAAAATAGCATAACTTTTTATTTGGGAACTTTTGACACATTGCTAAACAGTGAGTGTTAATTAAGTCTTGACATTCTGAATTAGCGAGTAAAACAAAGAATTATCAAGGTCCTATGTTGGTGAGATTTCCTAGAATCGTCTTAAGTCATAATTTCCACTCGTCACCTCTGTATGCTACCATATCTTGTTTTTTAGTTTAATTTCTTATAATCACATGGCCACACTCCATTAAAAAAAAATCTTTTCTTGCTTTAAATCAGCTCACTCCTTCATCCATGATGTTCTTAAAGTTTTGCTTGCAAGATCATAACAATAAAATATAGTTTTTTACCCCAAATATTAGGGTACATAGTGTCGGATGTCGGGCGGAGATCACCAGGAACGGTCCATAGGAGCATTTTAAACAATTTTGGATGGAGTTTTACTAAAATATCTTAGCACCGTTTCTTGTTGCTTCGTGGCTATCCACGTATGTCCATCTACCATAGGAGTGATAACTGACAGCTAGTTAAAACTACATGTATCCATCCACCAAACCATTGGATCTGTAAGACCAAGTGATGATTGTTGTCACTTTTGGTGATCGAAACCTTCACAATCAAAAATTTGTTTTTAATTATGTTTTTATTTGAACCGTTTCTACATCTTCTGTTAGGTGTCAGCTACCACCACTCCTATGGTCCATGGACTATACTAACTATGCTAATATGCTAGCTTTGAGGAAGGATGAATTCAGAGGAATTGTATCCACGTTTATTTGAAGAGAGAAAGTGGAAAACCATTAGGAAAAACAGCCCTCAGTACACTCGACAGGAATTCAAACCTAGATCTCCCTATAATCATCAGTCTAGTCTGTTGCGGGAGTGACACCTCAAACCATGAGACCACCCGAGCAGGTGTATGGTTATTAAATGTGAATGAAACGTTAAAGGAATTAAAAGAGTTGGTCGACATTGGCACATAAAGAAGCCAACATAATGTGACATTATATTAAACTGAAATCGTTAGTGTATCTATATTGAAGCCCTTTTCTGTCACTAGATCTTTTTGTTTCAATTCTGCATTGATAAAAATCAAGCCTAGCTTTGGGCCTTTCAGTACAAATTTAAAAAAAAGTAGTGTTCTTACAGTATCGATAGAAGCTGGTTTGCGCTGTTCATCAATGTGCTCCCATTGCCAAGGCCAGGCCTGCCTAAATGCTGAAAGTGCAGACATACCATGATTTGCTTGATAGTAGAGGAGCATAATGTATATTAACCAATTCCATGGTATTATTTGTAAAGGGAAGATGTGACTATTGCCTGTATGGTGGACAGTACTGGGTGTTTTCCTTAAACATGTCCAGCATCACTAATATATTACATACATATATCAAATTGAATATATTAGCTCAAAACAAATTTCTGGAAAAAAATAACACAAGCTAAATTAAATTTATGTGAAACAGCTTTTAAGAAAGTTCCAACCAAAGTAGCTGAAACAATAGTTAAACTAAAGGTGGATAGATCTAGATTAACCTGTTTGCTGGCTGTGTCTTGGCTGTGTCTACAAGCCGACCAGATATCAACTTATACATTTTCTGTAGGGTTCAATGTTCACTTCAGA
>CABFWB010008849.1:0-15742 GCA_902151455.1 Timema bartmani
TCTCCTCTCGGTTGGGTTGGCCTGTGGGTGATACACTGGTGTGGTCCAGGGCTCTGCATCCTAGCGTTGGCAGGCGCTTGTCCAGGAGTGTCTATGAAATTGTCTTCCGTTGTCCGACAGTATCACCTTTGGGTATCCCCATCGCGAAAATACCTTTTGCTCAAGGGTCCGTATCAATCCGGGAGCTTCAGATGAGGCGAAGGGGTATGCTTCTTTCCAGTGGTAGAATAGGTCAATTAGAACGAGTATAAAACTTTTTCCTCGGTCGGTGCGTGGGTATGGCCCCATGAGATCGAGGGCGATTGTTTCCCAAGGTTCACGTGGTTGTTGAGGACGGACGGACGGAAGGACGCTTTCCAGCAAGCACAGAGTAGGCAGTTTTTAATATAGGCGTTTACGTCCCGGTGGATCCCCGTCTAGGTATAGCCTTGTAAGATGGCTCTGCATGTTTCTTCTCCTTCTGGGTGGCCAGCAAGGGGGTGGTCGTGGTAATGGAAAAGTATCCGAAGTTGGAGATTTCATGAAACTAATATCCTCCAAGGTTCTTCGTTATTGCTTCGGTGAAAGACTTACTTGCCTTTAACGCTGTGTGAGTTCAGGAAATTTACGTCCTTTGGGTCGGAGGATTGATCTCCTGCTAGGGTCTCCCATCGTCTATATATTTTATGTCATTCTTCGTCTTGTTTTTGCATTTCCACAACCTCTTTGTACAAGGGCCATTGGTTGGCCGCGAGGTTTAGAAGCGACAAAAGTTCCCTAATATCGGGCTGCTTCCTTCTAGGGGGGTATCCGCTCCCAGTCGATATTTTCGGGTTTGGTGAGCTATGGATCTGGATGGCGCGACAGAGCGTCGGGAAGTTAATTTTCTCGTCCTGGACAGTGTTCTATCGCGAAACAGAATTCTTGTAGCAGGAGAGCTCATTGAGTGAGCTTGGTTCGTTAGTCTCTCATTTAATTAAGCCATGTTAAGGCTCGGTTGTCTGTACGCAGGGTAAAGGGGCGGTCTTCTAGATAGTGACGGTACCTTTGATTGCCCACACCACAGCAAGACATTCTTGCTGGTTGCTGTGGTAACGTTGGCATGGCTAATAATGTGGGGACCACCACCGGGGCTGTCCTGGTATAAGACGGCTCCAAGTCCAGTACCACTGGCGTCTGTCTGGAGGATGAAAGGTTGGCCTGGTTTCGGTCTCTTGAGAGGTTGCAGTTGGTGAAACTCTGACTTGAGCTTTTGAAAGGCTTCTTCTATTTCCATGGACCATTTCCAGCGGGTGTTAGCCTTCAGTAGATTGGTCAGGGGGGTAGCAAGTTCAGCCCTCTTAGTTACAAACTCTCGGAGCCAATTACAGAGAGAGATCAAGAAACTGTCTCAGCTGTCAGCGGTTCTTGGGGGTAGGGGCGTGAGTAATAGCCGTGATGGTTTGTGGCTGCGGTGCGTTTCCATCGGCAGTTACCAGATGTCCCAAATATTCCAAGGTAGTTTTCCCGAAGTGGCACTTGTGTAGGGAGCAGGTGAGTCTATGTAGATTGAAGCGTTCCAGGACCTTTGATAGGTGACTCAGATGTTCCTCCCACGCGTGTGAGTAAATGATGACGTCATCCAAGTAGGCGAAGCAAAATTCCCCCATGTACCCACGTAGGATCTCTTGGCTCATGAGTCTTTGGAAGGTTCTGGGAGCGTTTTTGAGTCCAAATGGTTTGACGGTGAACTGTAGAGTTTCTCCTTCAGGTGTGGTGAAGGCTGTGAGATGTTTAGCATTGGGATTTAGGGGCACTTACCAGTACTCTGACTTCATATCTAAGGTTGAGAATATCTGGGCGTCTCCAATGTCTCGTAAGGTGTCGTGGAGGTTCACTGAGGGTGGTGGTGCGTCAACGGTGGCTTCATTGATCCTCCTGTAGTCAATACAGAAGCGTGGAGTTGTGTACTTTTTCTCAACAATGACAATTGGGGAGTTATACTTGGACAGGCTGGGCTCCACGATGCCTTGCGCTTTCATCTCTTGAACTTGTTCCTTGATGATGGCACACCTTGGGGCAGAATGACGGTATGGCTTGACGAAGATCCGCTCGTTTGTCTTCAAGGTGATGTTATGGGTTGCACTCCGGGTTCTATGGAGAGGTCCTTGGGTTGAGAAGATGGCTCAGTAATCGTTAAGGATGGCTAGTAGTCTTTCAGCATATGGAGTGGTGACGTCATTTTGGACATATTACAGGACTATGGGTGGGGTCTCGTCATTTGGTCGTGCTGTCCAGCATAGCGTGCGTAGTTCGTTTACTCCAAAATGTAGATTTTGAGACTCATAGTCCAGTACGAATTTCTGCTCAGCTAGCCATGGTTGTCCAAGGATCAATGGTTTCCTGAGGTCACGGGAGATCAGACAGGTGACTTAAATGGGTAAAGATTGGATGGTGAGAGTGAGGCTTACTTCCCCGTCAATGGGGAGGGTGCTTTCTTCTTTCGCTAATTATACTGGCGTGGGGAATGGGGATAAGGGTGTGTGATCTTGGTTTGGGATATAGTTGGCTTGCAGGAAGTTTGTGGTGGCAGCCGTGTCAATGAGGGCCAATAGAGGTCCAGACGTGGTCTCTACCAGTATCCTTGGTAGTGGGGTTGGAGATTTGTGAGTGATTACTGATATAATTATTGGGGCCCCTGGTTCTGACCCGTTGGGGGTGGGGCGCGGCTCCCTCCGGTCAATCGTTTCTCTGGTAGCTTCTTTCTTGTCCGCGGCGCTGTAAGACTGAACAATCTCGATGGATGTGGTTTTCGGGGCAGTGGTGGCATCTTGGCGTGGATAATATCTGGTCTGGAAGGTTCCGGTTCATCCTTGAAAGAGGTGGGGGTGCTTGTGGTTTTGAGGGGTCCTTCTCAATCGCTGTGGCTCTGTCTACAAGTTCTTCAATGCTGGTTGGAGGTGGGGTGCGCAGGAACGATCGGATCCCCGGTTTGATTAGCTCGATGAGCAATGGGATCACCTCATAAGGTGAAGATGCTGTCAGAAGTCTTTTGTAAAGTTGCACCTTCTGGCGAATGAACTTCTCAATGGATTCGTTGGGGATCTGGACCTTCCCATAGAGTTCCATGTGGAGGGCAGCCAAGGTTTCTGGATTGGCAAATCGTGAGGGGAGTCGAGTCTGGAACTGTTCCCAGGTGCCGATGAATTCGCCAAATTGGTCCCACCAACGGGCGGCTTCTGACTTAAGCTGGCTAACCTTGAATTGGCGTATGGGTTGCCTCTAGACAAAGTGGCATAGCCCTGTACGAAGCTGGTGGGATCTTCGTGACCTCTTCCGTGGAATTCGGGCAGTGAGGGTGGGTAGCCAATTGTTCGGTTGGATGGGATTTGGTGATAATGCGTATGTCGGACGTTGGTTTTTGTACTGGAGCTGTGGGGAGGTTTAATTCAGCAAGGAGGGCAGCGGAAGGTGAGGCCGGTGAGGTCACGTAGTTCATCGGCCCATACCAAGCAGGAGGTAGGTGAGGGTGCAGCTCTCACAGCTAATATCGTTGTCGCTCTCTCTGGAACAGTTAGTTGCGGCACAGGGTGGTAATGGTGGCTGGGCTTGGCGGCATGGAGCGCAGATGTATTCCAGTCCTGTTGTGTCTCTTGCTTCATCCGCCCACCCAAGGCAGATATGGTGGTGTGGTTTCTGGCATCTGTCACATTTTATGTAGTGGCGGTCCCCTCCTGGGGTACATGATGTGACAGCGCACTTTTGGCCTCGTGTGAGGACCATCTTGAGAGTAAGATTGGGCTCCACCGGGTGTTTATTCACTCCCGGAAGTGTGGTGTAGCGGGGCCTGGTCTCGGGGTGGTTCGAAGAACGTCTGTTCTTCCACTAGCTGTGTAGTTGGCCCCCCGTTGGGTGCCAAAGAATGTCGTCATCCCCGATTGTTAAAGTACTCACGTATATTTTTATAGTAGGGCCCATTTGAGGGTGGTAGGGAGGAAACTTTGAGGGAAGGTTTGACGAGCTACCGCGGTGAACCGGGCAGGAAGGAAGGTTCGGCGAGTTACCACGGTGAACCGGAAGGAAGGGAGGTTCGGCGAGTTACCGCGGTGAACCGGGCAGGAAGGAAGGTTCGGTGAGTTACCGCGATGAATCTGGGTAGGATGAAAGGATCGGCGAGTTACCGCGGTGAACCGGGCAGGAAGGAAGGTTCGGCGAGTTACCGCGATGAATCTGGGTAGGATGAAAGGATCGGCGAGTTACCGCGGTGAACTGGGAAGGAAGACAGGTTCGGCAAGCCACCGCGGTGAACCGGGCAGGAAGGGAGGTTATGTTGGGACGTTTAGGCGAGAAAAGAAAATACACGCGAACATTGAACTGTGGTTTATTCCCCGAGGGGTTGTTGATTAGCGCGGATCTGTACAACGGGTGACTGATGCTAGCTAGCTGTCCGTCTGCTCATTTTATCCCCCCTAGTTGGGTGGTTCGGGTGGAATCGGCTTGCCACCGAGCGGCCACGAAAAAAGAGAGGGAGATGCTTGGCTAGCAACTTTAGCCTTTGAGGGGTTGAACAGAGAAAGGGTGGAGAGGGGTAGAGTACGACGGGCCGCTTTGGGGATGCAAAAGCTTTTCAGAGATACAGAAAGAGTAGAGGGGTGGTAACAACTTATTATGACCTATCCCACCTTGTCTTGTCAGTATAGAGAATTAATTTGGCTATACAGGGTGGGGCTGAAATAATTGAATTAAAAATTAACACTTAAATTGAAGAGTAAATTTTAACTAGCTAAATAAAAGCAAACTACATGCTACCCTATTTCACTTTTTGTAGATAATGTCTCCCAGGTAAGATCTCCACCGGACGTCTGGCAAACCTCAGCACGTTGTCCATCATTTTTCTCACCGAAGATTGTCTAATTGTTTCCAACCCACTATATATAAGTATGTGGTTTGTCGATCATCTCAAAGAGCTATTATGAAGTTATTATTTCAATGTCCCAAGGAGCTAGTATGAAGTTAGCTCACTGTCTCAAATCACTAGTATGAAGGTATCCCGTTGTCTCAATGAGCTACTATGAAGGTTATCTCACTTCTCAAATCACTAGTATGAAGGTATCCCACTGTCTCAAGGAGCTAGTATGAAGTTAGCTCACTGTCTCAAATCACTAGTATGAAGGTATCCCGTTGTCTCAATGAGCTACTATGAGGTTATCCCACTTCTCAAATCACTAGTATGAAGGTATCCCACTGTCTCAAGGAGCTAGTATGAAGTTATCTCACTGTCTCAAATCACTAATATGAAGTTATTCCACTGTCTCAAGGGATAGTATGAAGTTATATCATTGTCTCAAGGAGCTAGTATAAAGTTGTCTCATTGTCTCAAGGAGCTAGTGTAAAGTTATCTCATTGCCACAGGGAGCTAATATGAAGCTATCTCATTGGACAAGGAGCTAGTACAGTGGTTCCCAGCCTTGAGGTAGCGTTAATTATTTCCAAGGGGGTCGTGGAACAATTAGTTAATAACGTTAAATATCAGCTACAAACTGAAGTCATTCTTTCACTCTCATAAAAACTAAACAGAGTCGACTTGAAGTGAAAAGTGATTTGCGGTGTGCTATGTATATATCAAAAATAATATTCAAGAAATGAAGAAAACAAAACACTGCCAGCCATCACACTATATTTTTGTACCATTATGGTGCCAGTTTTACATTAATTTTTATAACTTATAAATTAAAGAAAAGTAAATAAAACAAAACTTTTTAGATATTTTTATAACTATTTAAAAAAACTAGGGAGGGTGAGAAAGGGGCGTGTAAATTTGATGATTTATCAACGGGGGGTATCAGCTGAAAAAAGTTGGTAGCCACTGAGCTAGTATGAAGCTATCTCACTGTCTCAAGTCACTCGTAAGAAGTTATCTCACGGTCTCAAGGAAATAGTAGAAGTTATCTCACTGTCTTAAGTCTCCTTTATGAAGTTATCTCACGATCTCAAGGAGATATTATTATTATTACTAATATTATTATTATTTTATTTAAGGTGCTTACCATGCCTTTTTTAAACCACTGATTATATCAGCGCACGATAATTTCTAGGAGCGAGACTAAAAGGGCCTTCCAATTCAGTCGTAAAAAGTATTTTCATATACCTTCCAGGGTTCTTTTACATTCCACAATTATCTACATGGGACTGACGGCTTTACTTCCCCTCAAAGAAAGTTTCATTACGGATTTTTATCGTTCAAGAAAAGTTCATAGACCCCATCTGGGTTTGAACCCACGAATTTCGGGTCCTGAGAAGAGCACTTTACCCCAAGACCATCCAAGGTGAGATAGTTTTAAGTTATCGGATTATCTCAGGAGGAAGTATAAAGTTATCGTCTAGTCTCAAGGAGCGAATAAAAAGTTAATACATTGTTTCAAAGGGATAGTAAAGGTACCTATGTAAATTTGTCCATCATCACGAGACGCCATAGTAAAGTTGATTATCATCATGAGCAGCCAGTGTATAAGTTGTCAATCACTACGAGTAGCCATATTAAAGTTGTTTATCATCACGAGCAGCCATAGTAAAGTTGTTTATCATCATGATCAGCCAGTGTGTAGCTGTCCATCATCACGAGCAGCCAGTGTGTAAGTTGTGCATCATCACGAGCAGCCATTGTGTAGTTGTCCATCATTACGAGCAGCCATATTAAAGTTGTTTATCATCACGAGCAGCCATAGTAAAGTTGTTTATCATCATGATCAGCCGGTGTGTAGCTGTCCATCATCACGAGCAGCCAGTGTGTAAGCTGTGCATCATCACGAGCAGCCATTGTGTAGTTGTCCATCATTACGAGCAGCCATATTAAAGTTGTTTATCATCACGAGCAGCCATAGTAAAGTTGTTTATCATCATGATCAGCCGGTGTGTAGCTGTCCATCATCACGAGCAGCCAGTGTGTAAGCTGTGCATCATCACGAGCAGCCATTGTGTAGTTGTCCATCATTACGAGCAGCCATATTAAAGTTGTTTATCATCACGAGCAGCCATAGTAAAGTTGTTTATCATCATGATCAGCCGGTGTGTAGCTGTCCATCATCACGAGCAGCCAGTGTGTAAGCTGTGCATTATCACGAGCAGCCAGTGTGTAGTTGTCCACCATCACGAGCAGCCATAGTAAAGTTGTTTATCATCACGAGCAGCCATAGTAAAGTTGTTTATCATCACGAGCAGCCATATTAAAGTTGTTTATCATCACGAGCAGCCATATTAAAGTTGTTTATCATCACGAGCAGCCGGTGTGTAGCTGTCCATCATCACGAGCAGCCAGTGTGTAAGTTGTGCATCATCACGAGCAGCCAATGTGTAAGTTGTGCATCATCACGAGCAGCCAGTGTGTAGCTGTCCATCATCACGAGCAGCCAGTGTGTAGCTGTCCATCATCACGAGCAGCCATAGTAAAGTTGTTTATCATCACGAGCAGCCAGTGTGTAGTTGTTTATCATTACGAGCAGCCATAGTAAAGTTGTGCATCATCACGAGCAGCCAGTGTGTAGCTGTCCATCATCACGAGCAGCCAGTGTGTAGCTGTCCATCAACACGAGCAGCCAATGTGTAGTTGTCCACCATCACGAGCAGCCATAGTAAAGTTGTTTATCATCACGAGCAGCCAGTGTGTAGTTGTTTATCATTACGAGCAGCCTTAGTATAAAGTTGTTTATCATCACGAGCAACCCATAGTAAAGTTGTCAATCATCAGTATCAACTATGGTAAAGTTGTTTATCAACACGAGCAGCCAGTGTGTAGTTATCCATCATCACAATCAGTCAATGAGGAGTTAGCCGACTCTCGCACGGACCCCTGTGAAGGCATGCCGCCTGCCCGCCGCCAGTCACAGGCTCACTTTGGCTGTGGCTGCCAGCCAGTCCCACCCTCCCCTCCACACTTCCCCTCCTAGCGCCGACACTAAGCGCCACACAACAGTCAGTACTCAGTACTCCACGCGACCTCTTCACGGTCAGAGCATTGCTAGCTAAGTACCTTACACCACGTACCCGCGTCGTATTTATCAGACCGTTTACTGGATTACTTTCCTTCATGTTAGAAATTATCATGGCTTACAACAGTTTAAGGTCGAATTAAAAATGGCCAAAGTTTGTGAATGTATGGGGCGTGAATTTCAATTGTTATTTTTTTGTCAAATATGGTAAAGATGTGGTGTAGAGCGAGTCGTTTGCTGGCAGAAGCCAGCTGACTCTAGGGTAGTATATTTGCTCCATGGGGAACCTCGTGTGTCACGTGTCTGGATTGCCATTGGTCGTGCACGAGTCATAGAGGACCGGCGCTAAACACCAAATGTCAGCGTCTATCAAGTGTGAGATCCTGTTGATGCAGGAAGCTTCAATGGGAAAAGGTACCAATTATTATTTAAATACTGTTGATATCTCGTGACCTTATGAACAAATTTGGTCTAACTACCTGTCCTATCACCTGGGACTAAACCATGGTGCTTGCGGTTCCTTACCTTTTCTAATTTTCATACCAGCAATATTTTTTGTTCAGAATAAGGGATAGGCAAGGTACAAAGATTGGAAGACAAACCCGGATTTTTCCATGGAAGGGTTTATTTTAGTCAAATCCAGATACTAAATTTTACTTAAGAAACAAATACTATTAAAAATATGCTGACTATTTATGCGTACATGGGACTTGTATGGATTCATAATGACAGTTTTTAATCAAATCAATTAATTGGTTACCTTTTTATTTTATACACGAGTACACCAACGTACAAACACGTAAGTAAAATAATTGGCACTAATTTGTAATTATTTTTTAGATGGTTGGTGCGACTCTTCCGTGAATGTACACTTGGTTGAGCCACGAATAAACCAAAGTAAACTTTAATGTAGATTATTTTAAAACAAACAACAAACTCACTTCTTAATCAAATAGCTGTCATTCTCGAACTACCGTGGATTACCGATGACGGGGATATCGTGCTTTAAATTTCAGTCGGGTGGTTTTTTTTTATAATTGTTTTACACTTTCCCTCTAGGCAAATGTGGGAACGCTTTTTCTAAATTCAACATTCCTCATCCCTAACATATTAGTGTAATCATGTCATATGTGTGGGCACACAACCCGAACACTGATAGTGAGACGAGGCGACAAAAGGAAGTTTAAAATAATTATTTTCAAATGCATTCCTAAGATACAAATAAAACTGAAACAAGAATGTATTTGATTAACTTTAACAACGAGCCTTCGGATCACTGGTTGGGAAACTCTCAAATTGAGTAAAATGTATTATGTGTTGCAAGAACTCACTATTTAGTTCTTGTTAGATGTCGACCTTTTTTAAAACTGTGTCTACCGCTTAAAAACTATCCTGGGTACAATCTATGAAACTGAAAAATAAATATATTTGTTAGATGTGTACAAACTTGGGGGCTATTTATTTATCATTTAAATGGCTCTAATTTACTCTCTGGAAGGATAAGAAGACAGTGGTTCTAAGAGTATTTCTGGCAAAATGAGGACACTGAAGGTCCAGTAGCCGTAGTTGAATCTATGAACAGTGAGAAAACCGAAGTTCTAGTAGCCTTAGTTGAATCCTTAGAAATATTAGGAGAGTGAAGGTTTATTAGCCCTTGTAACATCTATAGCAAAATGAGGAAACAAGGTCTAGACTCTAGATGCTCTAGTTGCATCTCTGGAAAGATGAGGAGACTTGTGTTAAATTAGCCCTAGTTGCATCTCTGGCGAAATGAGGAAACTGAAGCTCTAGTAACCCTAGTTCCATCTCTGGCAGGATGAGGAGACTGAAGGTCTAGTGGGCCTAGTTGAATCTCTGGCAGGATGAGGAGACTGAAGGTATATAGGCCTAGTTCCATCTCTGGCAGGATGAGGAGACTGAAGGTATATAGGCCTAGTTGCATCTCTGGCAAGATGAGGAGACTGAAGGTATATTAGCCCTAGTTGCATCTCTGGTGAGATGAGGAGACTGAAGGTCTAGTAGGCCTATTTGCCTCTCTGGCAGGATGAGGAGACTGAAGGTATATAGGCCTAGTTGAATCTCTGGCAGGATGAGGAGACTGAAGGTCTAGTGGGCCTAGTTGCATCTTTGGCAGGATGAGGAGACTGAAGGTCCAGTGGGCCTAGTTGCATCTCTGGCAGGATGAGGAGACTGAAGGTCCAGTGGGCCTAGTTCTATCTCTGGCAGGATGAGGAGACTGAAGGTATATTAGCCCTAGTTGCATCTCTGGCAGGATGAGGAGACTTAATGAACATTCTAAGCCCCATAAATATATAACTTAATAGCTAGAATATTCCTTTTCACAGAATAATATGCAATTGGTCATCCCCTAGTGCAGGTAAAATAACACTTTCTAATATTATTTGAAACAACCGTTATTAGTCCTAATAGCTTTTTTTGCACCGTGTTTTACTACTTGTTCAGGTTGTACACATCTGTAGTAATTACGATTATGAGTTAGGGATGATGAGGGTTGAATTTGAGGAAGTGTAACTACATTTTCGTGGAAGGAGAATGAATAACCATCTAGAGATGGAATAACCATCCTCAATATACCAGACTTGGATTCGAACACCGATTTCCCTATCATTGGAAGTATAGTTTATTGCGAGAGTGACGCCTTAGACCATGCGGCTACCAAAGTAAGTCCTAATAGCTATTCAATGATTGGTTGGTAAGTAATTTACTTATTTTGTTATTAAGAACAATGTGACTTTAATTACAAATTCATGGACAACAAAGCCTATCGATGCTAATTTTGAGTCAGTTGGAACTTAACAAGAATTTATTTTTCATTCGTGCTTTAAATATGAATCTGATTAATGACAAAAATCAGCTTAGTAACGAAAGTCAGTAAAGTGACAAAAATCAGGTTAGTGACAAAAATCAGCATAAACACATACATTCAGCTAAGTGAGAAAAATCTAATTATTTTAGTGTCAAAGAACATATTTTATTGATTTATGTCCAAATACTCTTCAAAATAACGCATATTTACAAAACCAGACAGGTTAAATAAATGTGTTATTACTATATACAACGTTCTCACGATCAGATAACAAGTCTTTGGAAAACTAAAGGTTTTGTATTTTCTAATTTTGCCCTTGTAGTTTTGCTAATTGTAGTCTACTAAATTCCAAACCTCATAAGATATTTTAAATTAGCCATTAATTTTACTATAACAGTTGATCATCCAGAAGTGAATGATACGTATCTGATCTTGATATAAGTAGCTCTCTATTAGAATCTATAAGCTAGTCTAGATCGCTTGAAGAACAAACCGGCCCCCTCTCGTCCTTGCCTGGCCAGTGCCACTGTAAGGACCACTCAATTTTTACTGTCTCGCTATCTTACAGGTATAGAAAGTATTGTGATCGTCCAACAAATTGAGCCCGAGATTTTGATGAATGTCGACGTTTCATGATCTCCCGAATCCAAAAAATTTGTTTTTGAAATTTAAATCTGTCTGTACTTCAGAATAAAGCCTACACGATTTTACCAATCGGGCTAAAACTTGGTATTTAGGGTTTTCATAGGGTTGCCTTGAGGGGTTTTGGAACTGGATATCCAACCCTAAAATTAAGAGTAGTTGACTGGAGGGCAAAAAGAGAAAAAAAAATCAATTTTCTCAAAATTGGCTCTAATGATTTTGATAAAATTTCATTTAAACATTTATAAATATTCCAAACAAAATGGCTACTCTCAATATTTTGGCATAATGACTTTAAGGGTTCTGGTATGATGCGTAAATTATCATTTTTTATTATATCTCCGAAACTATTTGAGAAATGAAATTACTTATCGTTGCAAATATGTAGGTCTAATTATGATATAAATCTTTTATTTGAAACATATTTTTATAAAACCAATAACTTTCAGGCTATACGCAAATATATATGTAGGCCTATAGTTAACTTTTAATACACTTAAGGTAAAGTATTGCGACCGTAAAAAAAATCTAACCCGAAAATGTCGACGTCTCATGACGCCCCAAACCCTAAAAAGTGGTTTTTGCAATGACGTCTATCTGTGTGTCTGTTTAACCCTAAGAGTAGTTGAATAAAAAGCGAAAAGAGAAAAAATAGATTTTCTCAAAATTGGCTCTAACGATTTTGATTAAAATTCGTATCTAGACTTTGATTCAGATTATAAATAAAATGGCTATTTTCATTTTCCCATGAAAATGACTTTTAGGTTACTTTACAGAAGCGGAAATTTTCGTATCTCTGCAACGTTTGAGATACTAAATAACTCATCATTGCAAAATTGTAGTACTATTAAAAATAAAATACTTTTATATGAAATATATTTTTATAAAATCAACCGTTTCTGAGATATTGGTAAATATATTAATACAATTTTGTAAGCTTTAGTTGTAAGGAGATACTACTTAAGTTTTAACGCAATAATTCCCTAATGCCCTAGAGTAAGAAATATTAAGTCTCTCAAAAAGTGTATGTTCTCTTTCATTCAACCTCCTAGTTTGTACATCATAGGGGCACAGGGGCGGATCAAGGATTTTCGTGAGGCGTGGGGGTGGTGCGGGTGCTCCTATCGGGATAGGGTTGGGGGCGGGGCGAGGGGTGCCTAAAAAAATGTTGACATAAAAATACTTCAAAATTTGAGAGTAAGTCTTAAAGTTATTTTTCAGTGTAACGTTAAACTTGAGAATAATCCTCAAATGAAGGGTATAACTCGAAATTTTTGATTAGTATTGAAATGTACTAAAATAAAATAATAAGAACATCAACGACTAGTGGTTATTAAGAGGGAAATAAGTTTAAACATCATAACAATTACTAGATAAATAATTTTTAGCTATTCAATCAACTAGACAAAATGAATGGAATTATTCAGATTTCGAACAATCGAACTTTAACTTCACTCTATAGTAGGCCTATAGCTAGTTATTTCTCATTCTAAATATAAATTTTACCACTAAGCCATATTAACACGTTATGTGTGTGATATTATTCAAAGATTTTGTTTAATGCACGTTATTTAAATAATATTTAGCACCGCGTCTTATTACCCGTTCGGGTTATACGCTTAAGTACTAATTACGCTAATGGATTAGGAATTGGAGAGGGTTGAATTTAGAGGAAGGGAACCCGCATTTGCGTGGAGGTAGAGTGGAAAACCATTTAGGAAAAACAACCCCAGTTCACCCGACCAAGATTCGAACCTTGATCTCCCCGTCGGTCGAGCTCAACACGACTAGCGCGTTAGCCAACTACGCCACCGAGGCGGGTCGCGTTATTTAAAAAAAGTATTTGAAAGATCTTTATTTATTATTAATCATTGAAATAGTAATAGTAAAAATGGTGAAATAAATTTAAACCTAAACAAGTTTTGTGCAGCAAGATGAGAGGCGTGCACCTTAAATTTGGGTAGTTTCATTAATGCCCATTTTCACCACTTTAGTACTTAATGTGAATGTCTTTAAGTATTTATAATAATCACCGTATATTAATCATTTAATAATATTACCAATAACCATTAAAAAATGTAATCTGGTTATTGAGATAGTATTACATGACAATAAAACTAGTAGTGACTTTAAAATTGATTTAATTGGTTTAATTTCTTGAAGAGGGGCGCGCGCCCCCCTCCTGGATCCGCCCCTGAAACAGAAATGATCCATATCTCTCATTTTAGACTCAATAGTTAATATCTACCTATTTTATTGGTCAAAATTTATAAAAGAGAAATTTAATAGCAATGCAATAACCATAAGATGTGCATCCCCTGATAAAATGCTGAAAATGTTAACCAAAAGCCAAAATTTTAATACGAAGTGTTGACCCTTGGGGACCCAATATCGATATTTTTTATTGGTCCACACATACAAATGAAGACGTTAATTCTTTAAAAATAAAATTATAAAATTTAAAACCTTGAGGCAAAAAAGTTTTACGTATGTATAGCGCAATTTGTTCTCGGGTTTGTTAGTGTTTATTATATTACGAATGTTGAGTAAATATCTCTATTTTTAAACATTAGAGCGAGAAAGTTCGTGTGGAGCTCCGTACCATTTATTTCTAATGACTTCCTAAGAGGCTTATGCCGAAGATGAAGCTTGAACGTGTCAGAAATGGTAGTTTTTGTTACGTGGGAATTTTTTACATTATAAATACTGGAAGATATATAAATACATAAAGTTTTTAACAATCTATTGCGTGCACTGGCTCAATGGTAGCCTCAAACATCTAACATGAGGTAACAGAATGAAAAAATTTAATACTGGCAGATACATAAAGTGTTTTAACAATCTACTGCGTGCACTGGTTCATTAGTGGGCTAAATAATATTTTATTAGGAAGCAAGGGGAGAAGAATGGATCAAAAACTACAGACAAACATTAACCTGGTGAGAAGTTATAACACCTCCCATAGACGTCAAAGTATTTACTTAGACAAATGTGCTTCTTTTTGGTATACAGTAGGCTATGCATCTAGAAAGTTTGTAGCATGAGGCATGTCATGTTATCTCTAGGCTAGAGTAGATTGTTGAATCAGGTCAAAAGGGCGAACTGACCACCTCCAGTATCTTGAAAAACAAACAAATATTTGCTCCCAACACTTTCAAACACAAACATTATTGGTTTTCTGGACCAAACATGTTTGTCTAGTATTTCCACTGTTCGTATTCCTGGGATTGTCAACTGCTTAGGGAGTTTCACATCCATTTTCCTTTGGTAGGGTCGCTTTCTGATGCTAAGGATGGTGGGTTAGTGCTGTTATATTTCTGTTACCCAGGTAATCATATCCTGGTGCTTACTGCTGTTACATTGTTATATTACATTATAGCTAAGAGCTAGTGCTATGCCTGATGAGTAACTATTGTTATATTGTTCATTTACCCGAGTAGTTAAGGCCTGATGTTAAGGCTGGTGTATATTGTTGTAATATTGCTCAATCACTCGGGTAGTTAAGGCCTGGTGCTAAGGCTTGTGGGCTACTGCTGTTATATTTATATATTAAGGTGATTAGCCCTTTTCATTTGGTGTGGAAATGCAGAGACATGGGAAAAAACAGTGATCTTTAAGAATTTTTATTGTTTTGCAATTTTCTTTTCGGAAACGGTTTGTTCAGAAATAGAAGCATGTTGATTAAATAATAATTTTTATATAAACACCTCCTCTTGAAATTTAACAATGATAAATATCGATAAAATTAACATTTTTCAATAGAAAACTGCCGGCCTCATAACAAAAAAAAGAAGGAAATGTAACAACTAATAAACATCGATACATTAACTTAAAAGGGGTGTTGAAAATATTAACATACAAACTTGACTCGTTCTCGAGAAAACTGATATTTACAAACGTATGATTTTTCCGCAAGACCTGTCCGGTAGCTAGCGCCATATACGGTTTCCACGATTCATCTGTTCTTGTTGGCGCGGAAGAATACTTTGGTCGGTTGTGGAGCCACGCCACGCCACGCCTTTCACCCTCCCACAAAATAAGTTTTAGACTTGCACTTGACAGAGCCAAGGGCCTTAACAGGATAGTCAAAACTTGGTGCGAAGACTAGTTGCTACTGCTGTGATGTTGCTATATTACCCGGGTAGTCAAGTCCTAGTGCTACAGCTAGCTCTACTTGTGTACAGTAGCTCCACGACTTATTTGGTGCTGCCTGACAGCTCACAGATGACTTCTGACACTCAATATTTAGGTATACGCCATTCACGACTTAAGTTTACTTGGATGACAGCTCAAAAAGTAACTAAAAAATAGTCCCTAAAATATCACTACG